>CAXITT010000075.1:1268627-1334503 GCA_964033795.1 Lymnaea stagnalis
TATATATATATATATATATATATATATATATATATATATCAACAACAACAAATACATGATATTACACAGGAACTCGTTGAATGATTTATGTTTCTTCCATTTATTATTCAATTGTTTAGAATTAAATCTGTTTGTGGTATAACATCAGGTATTGGCGGTGATGTCTTATAGAAGACCAAAGACTGCGTGAAATAAGGGCATGTGTTGGATAAAACCAGTGTTTGACAAAACCCATGTTGGACAAAGCCGTGTGCTGGACAAAGCCCATTTGGGACAAAGCCATCTGCTGGTCAAAACCCATGTTGGACAAAGCCATCTGCTGGTCAAAGCCCATGTTGAACAAAGCCCTGTTTTGGGGAAAAGCCCAGTGTCGGATAAAACCAGTGTTTGGCAAAGCCCATGCTGGACAAAGCCATGTCTTGGATAAACTCAGTGTTTGGCAAAGTCCATGTTGGACAAGAACATGTGCTGGACAAAGCCTATGTTGGACAAAGCCCCGTCTTGGGCAAAGCCCTGTGTTGGATAAAACCAGTGTTTGGCAAAGTCCATGTTGGACAAAGCCATGTCTTGGATAAAGCCCTGTGTTGGATAAACCAGTGTTTGGCAAAGTCCATGTTGGACAAATCCCTGTGTTGGACAAAGCCCTGTCTGGATAAAGCCCTGTGTTGGATAAATCCAGCGTTTGGCAAAGTCCATGTTGGACAAAGGCCTGTCTTGGACAAAGCCACGTGTTGGACAAATCCAGTGTAGTACATAACCATTAGCTGGAAAAAGCCAGTGTTGGAAAAAGTTAGCGTTGTTCTTAGCCCAGTATCGGACATAGCCCTGTGTTAGACATAGCCCCATGTTGGAAAGAGCCTTCTTAAGGACAAGTCTTGCTCGCAACATTTTAGAGTATCTGAAAATGTACAAACTCACGAGGGTCTAGAATCTAGAACAACATACAAATATGCAATTTGATGAGACCAAACTACAGACTTCATGCCATGAGTCAACCAACTGTCACAATGTTTTAAGTTTTATTGGTAGTCCAGTTTGGCCCGAGATCCATAAGGTTAAAGTTCCAGATAAAGTGAACCCTTATTCTTATTCTCATAAAAGTGGTCTCTGCTTGTGTTGGTGCTGACCCATGATGACGTTAAAGAGGTCTCTATCTCCTGTCCTGCTGGTGCCTGACCCCGGTTGGTTTTAAAGGGGTCTCTGCTTGTCCTGTTGGTGCTGACCCCTGATGGCTATACGAGTCACATGGACAGGAATGGGGACCACTATTTTCGTCTTTTGGTGCCCCGTCTGGCCTTGACTAACTCCATTATGTCTGGAATGTACGTTCCCGGCCTTGACCCTTTTCCACTTCGCTCGTCTGTTCTGGAACCATATTTTGACCTGGGAGGAAGGTATCATTATTTTTTTTTCAGCAAATTTTTAATTTCATGAAGGTACTTAAGAAAAAGTCTGAGGTATTTTTCTAAGCTAAAGCAATTCTAACTTTTCAAATGTTAAACGCTAAAACAAACTTGCGAAAGGGATTATACTAATACCAAACATGCCAACATAGAAAGTTATCATATGAATTATACTGGTAGAAAACATTATAGTCAATAAAAAATTATGTGAATCCAAGGATATGGCCCTATTTTATAGACCTATATTACAGACTTATGTTATAGACTTATGTTATAGACCTAATTATATCTAAAGGCGTGTCTTAAGTCATGTCTTAACTTTTGACACTAACTCTTGCAAGCATAGATTGAAATTGTACGATACATCAGCACTGGATTTACCAGTATAATGGAATTGATCAGATCATGGCCAATGCGATATCGTCAAGGATTCTAAAATCATGTTTTAGGGTTTTAAAACCGTACTATTTATCAATCATCAATGGCGTTGATAAACGTGAGCATCCTTCATTCTAAACGCACCAAACTATAAATAATTAGCATCCTTGCAAACGAAAAACTGTCTTGACAATCAGAAATAAAGACCTATTGGCACTGTCAAACAAATAAATGCCATAGACAATGTCACAGTCTGATCATGTCACAGTCTGATCATGTCAGAGTCTGATCGTGTCACAGGCTGATCATGTCACAGTCTGATCATGTCACAGTCCGACCATGTCACATTCTGATTGCGTGCTTTAGTTTTTGCAGACTCACGATTTGGCTTTTTTGTTATGCGAGTGAACGATCGACAGGATTCGTCCAAATAAGTCAAGTAGGACTCTGCATTAGTTTGACAACATGTGCCAACGATCGACAGGATTCGTCCAAATAAGTCAAGTAGGACTCTGCATTAGTTTGACAACATGTGCCAACGATCGACAGGATTCGTCCAAATAAGTCAAGTAGGACTCTGCATTAGTTTGACAACATGTGCCAACGATCGACAGGATTCGTCCAAATAAGTCAAGTAGGACTCTGCATTAGTTTGACAACATCTGCCAACGATCGACAGGATTCGTCCAAATAAGTCAAGTAGGACTATGCATTAGTTTGACAACATGTGCCAACGATCGACAGGATTCGTCCAAATAAGTCAAGTAGGACTATGCATTAGTTTGACACCATGTGCCAACGATCGACAGGATTCGTCCAAATAAGTCAAGTAGGACTCTGCATTAGTTTGACAACATGTGCCAACGATCGACAGGATTCGTCCAAATAAGTCAAGTAGGACTCTGCATTAGTTTGACACCATGTGTAATCGATCGACAGGATTCGTCCAAATAAGTCAAGTAGGACTATGCATTAGTTTGACAACATGTGCCAACGATCGACAGGATTCGTCCAAATAAGTCAAGTAGGACTATGCATTAGTTTGACAACATGTGCCAACGATCGACAGGATTCGTCCAAATAAGTCAAGTAGGACTTTGCATTAGTTTGACAACATGTGCCAACGATCGACAGGATTAGTACAAAGAAGTCAAGTATGACTCTGCATTAGTTTGACAACATGTGCTAACGATCGACAGGATTCGTCCAAATAAGTCAAGTAGGACTATGCATTAGTTTGACAACATGTGCCAACGATCGATAGGATTCGTCCAAAGAAGTCAAGTATGACTCTGCATTAGTTTGACAACATGTGCTAACGATCGACAGGATTCGTCCAAATAAGTCAAGTAGGACTATGCATTAGTTTGACAACATGTGCCAACGATCGATAGGATTCGTCCAAATAAGTCAAGTAGGACTCTGCATTAGTTTGACACCATGTGCCAACGATCGACAGGATTCGTCCAAATAAGTCAAGTAGGACTCTGCATTAGTTTGACAACATGTGCCAACGATCGACAGGATTCGTCCAAATAAGTCAAGTAGGACTCTGCATTAGTTTGACACCATGTGTAATCGATCGACAGGATTCGTCCAAATAAGTCAAGTAGGACTCTGCATTAGTTTGACAACATGTGCCAACGATCGACAGGATTAGTACAAAGAAGTCAAGTATGACTCTGCATTAGTTTGACAACATGTGCTAACGATCGACAGGATTCGTCCAAATAAGTCAAGTAGGACTATGCATTAGTTTGACAACATGTGCCAACGATCGATAGGATTCGTCCAAAGAAGTCAAGTATGACTCTGCATTAGTTTGACAACATGTGCTAACGATCGACAGGATTCGTCCAAATAAGTCAAGTAGGACTATGCATTAGTTTGACAACATGTGCCAACGATCGATAGGATTCGTCCAAAGAAGTCAAGTAGGACTCTGCATTAGTTTGACAACATGTGCCAACGATCGACAGGATTCGTCCAAATAAGTCAAGTAGGACTATGCATTAGTTTGACATCTGCGAACAGGCAGGGCTTTTCAATGGTTTGACAAAACGACTATATACGTCACAGCTATAGAAAAGCCGTGTAACTATATGTGAGCCAGGCATTAGACTAAATAAGAGTAGCTTAGAGTAGATAAGAGTAGATTAGAGTAGGTAAGAGTAGATTAGAGTAGGTAAGAGTAGATTAGAGTAGATACGAGTATATATGAGTAGATAAGAGTAGATTAGTTGATAAGAGTATATTAGAGTAGATAAGAGTAGCTTAGCGTTGATAAGAGTAAATTAGAGTAGATAATAATAGATTAGATTTATAGATACAAGTAGATAAGATTAAATTAGAGTAGATAAGATTAGAATGGAGTAGATAAGAGTAGATTGGAGTAGATTAGAGTAGATGAGTGTAGATCAGAGTAGATAATAGAAGATTAGAGTAGATAAGAGTAGATCAGGGGTGTCCAAACTTTTAAGCCCGTGGGCCACATATATCAAACAGCAGTTCCGGGGCCGACTACACACTCGAGGTCCAAATAAAAAACAATTAAAACATGGATGTTCTTTTTTTAAAAATTATTTATTCAATATTATTTTATTCAATTATATTTTAATAACACATTGAACATCTGTATTAGTGGGAATGGGGAAATTGTTTCCTGGATGCCAAAATAGCAGACATTTTTGGCTTTAGAGTTGATGTCCCTAACACCAACAGTGACCTGAGATTGTCATCGGACAAATGTGTTCTCAAATTGTTCTTCACGAATTTCATTCTTAAAAATGTTACTTCACACAGGTATGTTGTTCCAAAGATTGAAATGTATCTTGATGCAAAAGTTTTGAAATTAGGGAAGTCTTTATTGAGCAAAAACTGGTAAAAACCCACGAGTCCTACTTTGAACTTGTCCCTAAGGAGGTTATTTGCTTGCAACTCAATGACCCCCAGTCCTCCAGCTGCAGTTTATCTGGGCAACTGGGTACATCTGCTTCGAATGGGTTTTGAAACAGCCTCATTTCTGCATTTGAATCCAAGTCAGAAAACCGCTGCTGAAACTGCAGCTGAGAGTCTTTGATGATCTCGAATACAAATGTGGTAGGGAATTCCGCTGTTGCTTCAGCCATGAAGACCGTCCGCTGCTGAAAGTGAGTCAAGTTTTTGGCCTGTACTTGTTCCAAAAAAAAAAACAACAACAAAAAAAAACAAAAACAAGACGAGTTTAGATCTGAAGGCCTTTAGGTGGGTGTCTAGATCAGAAACTTGAGTTTCCTATCCTTGTAGTTTAAGGTTCAGAAAATTTAAATGACTAGTTATGTCTGCAGCAAAGACCAGGTAGGGAATTCCGCTGTTGCTTCAGCCATGAAGACCGTCCGCTGCTGAAAGTGAGTCAAGTTTTTGGCCTGTACTTGTTCAAAAAAAAAAAACAACAACAAAAAAAAACAAAAACAAGACGAGTTTAGATCTGAAGGCCTTTAGGTGGGTGTCTAGATCAGAAACTTGAGTTTCCTCTCCTTGTAGTTTAAGGTTCAGAAAATTTAAATGACTAGTTATGTCTGCAGCAAAGACCAATTTCCATACCCACTCTTCATCAGACACTGATGGCTGTGGCTTGCCTTTACTCTCCAGGAAGTCACCTATTTCCTTTCTTAACTTAAATACTCTGCTCAGAACTTTCTCACAACTTAGCCATCTTACTGCTGTGTAATATGGTAAATCTTGCGATTCTGTGTCTGTATCTTTCAACATGTCACTCAACTTTCTATGGTTGAGCCCATGTGACCTTATTGAATCCACTATCTTCACCACAGGAGTCAGTACACTGCAAATTTCCACACATTTAGCACACAAAGCCTGCTGTTGAATAATACGGTGCTGGAGCATTGGTCATTGGTTTTTCTGATTACACATCTGCTTCACTTGTCCAACCAATTTAGCCTTTCTTAATGCCATTCATGTTCTTTCCTCCATCAACAATCAGACAACTGAGGTTAGTCAAGTCCAAGTTATAATCAGCAAATGTTGTTTTTTCAACTCATTGAATATATCCTCTCCGTTAACAGTGCCTTACATGCAATATAAGGACGCCAGCTCTTGTGTTATGTTCCTGTCTTCATCCACAACTCTAATGAGCACAAGCAGTTGAGAGGTGGAACAGCTGTCCAGTGATGATTCATCCATTGCAATTGAAAAATGGTGAATTTGCTTGCATTTTTCGCTATTTGAGCCACAATGTTTTCACCCAGGTCTACAACGCACGGCGGGTCATGGTATTTGCACCCAAAGCTACATTTTCAGATTGTTTTGAGTTTTCTGGGCAAAGTTCCTCAGCCACCACCAACAAACATCCCTTCGCTACTTCATCATCTGTAAACGGTTTGCCCCTTTCAGCCAGGACCTATAGGCAACTTTATAAGTGATCTTAGTTAAGGATTCATTTTCTTTTCAGGATTTACTGAACAATGTCCTCGGAGATGTGAGTTGATTTTATAATTTAGAAAAACTTTCCACACAGACTATATCTATATCCAACAGTCTATAGTTCTCCTGATGTTTGCTTGGATGACGGCGCAGATTGTATTCTTTCATCACAGCCACGGTTTCGTAGCAAATCACACACTATGCCTCTTCGTCGGATTTGATGAAGAAGTATTTCAAACTCCATTTTTCATGAAATTGCCGACACTCATCGTCTATTTCTATTTTACTCTTCCCGGCCATCGCTGGGCACAAAAATAAAGTGAACTCAACTGAACGTATCCTGCACACCATATCGCTCCAAAAAAAATCTGTTTATGCGAACTAACTCAGTCGCAATTATAGCTGCAAATGACCCGAAAATTCTTATAATTTCCTAAGTTAAACTTACCTGAATATAGTGTGCAAATATATTCCCTTAGGGTAAAGAGATAGTTGCATTTAATGTTTCCTCTTCAGAGTATTCGAAAAATTCTTACTAAACTATAACGCCATTCCCAATACTTTTAGCACCATGATAAGTAATTAGGTCAAGGAAATTATCACTAAATAAAATAGAGTGCACCTTGTTTCGCAATCAGACGCTAACTGACACCAACATCTCCTCATCGCAGCAGTTAACCGCAGCTGTGATAAAAAAAAATCAAGTCTTGAACAAGTAGCAAACAATTTGAAAACTCCGCCACTAGATGGCATTACATTATCTCATTGACTGTGAACTGCGTGCCTCTATTTTAATCGGTAAAGCCATAACGTCCACGTAAGCGGTGGCTGACCTGGCAGAATGCACGTAAATTTCCGTAATTTTTTTAGAACGAAAGGTCTCCACAGGCCGGATGAGAAGGCCTCGCGGGCCATATCCGGCCCGCGGGCCATAGTTTGGAGACCTCTGGAGTTGATTATAGTAGATAAGAGTAGATTAGAGTAGATAAGAATAGATAAGAGTAGACAAGAGTTTACTATTAGAGTAGATTAAATTAAATGAGAGATATGAATATGATAGAGAACACCTTTGTGGTGTTAGGAGAGACTTTATCATTAGTTTTAATTTTTTGTCTAGCGGTTAATATAGATTTTTATCATAGCTGCATCGTTTTTTGTTTTTTTTGACACTTGCATTTATTTGGATACGTAAGTGACTTTTTCCCGTACTGGCAGTTTGTTGACTGCATTGTGAACACTTATCCGATAAATAAGTAAACCTGAACTTCTAAATGTCTTAAGGTTAAATGACGTCATACTAGACACCAGCCTATGTAGAGGCTAGGAGAAAGACACGCATTCCTATCGACTCTGACGGTGTTTTCTGTTGCCATACGAAGGAGACCTACTCCTAGAGGACGTACTATTCGCCAACAATCAGATATATAAATAATTACACGCTATTATATACAAGTCATATGAAACGATCACAGGCACAAAGACCTACCTGGACCTCGCTCAGGCGTAACTGGGCGGCTATGGCCGATCGCTCGGACAGGGAGAGATATTTCTTGCTGTGGAATTCTTGCTCCAGCTCCAGCAGCTGATCGCTGGTGAAGGCGGTCCTCCTGCGTCTCGACTTGCCCTCACATCCGCCGTCATCCGTGTTCTCGTCATCGCTGGAGGCTTCGATCTTTGATGCGCCGGTGGGGCTACCTGTCACTAAAGTAGCGGAGCCATCGGCCGGTGATCTTTTATGGAGACCTGTCTGACACGGTTTGGCTGTTTTGTCATAGACGTTTTTATGGTCTGGACTATCGACTCGAGTTTGACCACTTTTGAGACAATCGTTCATCACCATCCTCTCAGTATTTTTTGTTCCCACCTCGTGGGGTGGGTTCAAAGGAAGTGGGTCACCCGAAAACCCCGGACGGGTGTTGGCATTGGAAAACATGGCGGCATGCTGTTGATGGGATTGGTGACCTATAAAGTTTGGTACAGGGGATAAGTTCCTGCTAGCGGTCCACCAGAAATTACTGTGAAAGTGCGGAGAACTGTCTCCGACACACCCAAGATCTGGGTCGTATTTCGAGGCCGTTAAACGGGAGACTGTTGAAGCATCCTCAAAAGCGCTACATGTTGTCAAAGAGTGTGAGAACCGTTGGTGAGAAAATGAGTTGAGGTATCCTTGGGATGATGCAGTGTCACCTGCAGATGAAGTGGTGAGCACCTGCGAAAAATCAAATTTTGGATGGTTAGGTCTGATATTTCCATCAATGTGAGGATTGTTGGATCCCCGGTGTCTTTCTATGGGAACAGTTCGCACATCAAAAGCAGATTCATGACGGGTGGTTGAGAGGTATTCAAACGCATGAAATCGTGGGTCAAATTTGAAACAATCTGATTTTGAAAGTACGTTGGTGCGTGGCTCACGCGAAGGGATGTCGTCATCTCGGTGTCTGGACTCGCAATCCTTGGCACGCGTTGCCTCCGACACAACTTCACCGGTTCTCAAACTACTTTCTACGTCATCAGTGTCCGGCCGCAAGCTTTCGCGTGTTTCGCCGACACTCAGAGGTCCGCGGCGACGGTTTAGCTGACCATCACAAGAAACACTTGCTTCTTCGTCTCTCTCACCAACATCGGGGGTTTGCGAGGGATTACTGCGCCCGGGCTCTGATTTGGCAGCGAGGTGAGGAGCTTCGGAAAGCGACCTTTGATCCATAGCGTCAACGATGGGATGGTGAGGCTCGTGGTTTCTGATGTACTCTCCTGTCAGTGGTCTGTGAGGTTGATCTACCCTCTCTGGTGAATCGTCTCCTGCTCCAGTAACCGGCGACTCTTTGAAATCTGTCAGGTGCATTCCCGCGATGTAGGTCCATGGTTGCTT
Source organism: Lymnaea stagnalis (assembly GCA_964033795.1). Taxonomy (NCBI): domain Eukaryota; kingdom Metazoa; phylum Mollusca; class Gastropoda; family Lymnaeidae; genus Lymnaea; species Lymnaea stagnalis. The sequence continues at coordinate 1,277,700 of CAXITT010000075.1, forward strand.
TTGGCCGTGATGGTTCCCATTACCCTTGGCGTGCACTGAAAATATAATTTTGGAGCTGCTTCGACTTTCATCGCCACTAGAGCCGAGATCTTCTGGAAATAGAAAGTACAGAATGATTAAAACAATTATACATTATTTATATATATATATATATATATATATATATATATATATATATATATATATATATATATATATAAATAAAGTATTGGAAAGCAAAAATAATAAATCTTTGATTGCTTTGAATCTCCTATTATATATACAATTATACTTCATATTAGGGCATACTGGTTAAAAACGCGAATAGTTCATGTATTTAAATACCGGTATTAAATTATGTTTCAAAGAGCTGCGTTCAAATTCTGACACTAGACAGTCTTTCTTAATGTCTAATAAATGCTTGCACAACATACGGCCCGCCAGCACCCACATTGCGGCCCGCGAAGTAACGAAATATTATTTTTTATAATTCTTTTAATAGCTCCCCCCCCCCCCCGTCCTAGTTTCTTTCGGCCCGTACAGGTTTTTTCATAAAGTATTACGGTCCGCCTAACATTTTGAGTTGTACAGGCCTGTATAATAAATTAAAATTGTTTGTTTGAAAAATCTTTTTGCTAAATTAAAAATTTAAAAAAAAATTCGCTGCCCGGTACATTAAAAAAAATATTTCTCGGACACCATTTGCATTTCAATAGAAAAATTGACATCGCTATAACTGTAATGTCTTAACAAATAACTTTGGGAAAATGGAATGCTACAATCTATTTGAAAAATCCAAAAAAAGGAAACGCATAGAGGAAAAAAAGTTGCATCGAAGTGAGAATCGAACAAAGTTCAACTGCGTGTTTATACAAGCGATCTACAAGCACATCAAGATCTGGGGCAATTAGCATGAGTCTCCATGAGCTGGCGTTTTCCTTGAGCTCTACACAATATAAGATAAGTTATTTTATTTCAATTTATTTCGTTGTTTCCTTATTTTTGTTAGCCGAAGAATTAGGCTTTCTGCCGACACTTTCATTGTTTCGATGTCTCTTTTGTTTTGTTCAGTTTACCCGTAATCTGAGCTACTTGTTTCCTATTACCTAACCTGCTATTAAGAAAACTTTAAGTTGCTTCAAGATAACAAAATGTTAATTAGGATATCATTTTTAATTAAACCCTAAAAATATAGTTGTTTTTGTGTGTGGTATAAATCCATTATGAAATGTAACATCGCGTTATGGGGTGGGCTGAACATTTGTCAAACATGTACACAAGTAACGTGCTTTACACAAGTAACGTGCTTTAAAAAAATCCCCAATAAGTGCCCCTGCCCCCCACACCCAGACTCTATACCACACATTCTTTTCACGCCCCTTACCTAAATTAATATTCTAATGACCCACTCGCTTTTTACACCGCATATTCATTTTTACCCGACGATTTTAGGAAAATAAAATAAAACGCACAAAACGCACTAGCGAGATTTTTTTTAAAAAAGGAACTCATTTAGCGCAGTTATCGGGAATTTTACTTTATGTTCTTGAACAACAGGAAAAAACTGATTATTTGGGCTGGAGATGGGGCTGAAAATTTGAAGAAAAAAAAATGTGTTGACATTGGCAACTAGTCTTTGTGCCAAGTTTCAGCTCGATAGTTTGATGGGAAGTGGGTCAGTTAGCCGTCCTAGGACTTTGCCAGTCCGCCACCCAGACAGCCAGCCAGCCATCCACGAATAAAGGGCGAAGTTATTATAAAGGATTTTAAAAAACGCACGGTTCACCCAGACACAAAATAACACTAACAAATTGTTAATTCCAATTTAATTTACAAACAATAAATAAATTGTAGTAAAATAATATCTGCATTAAAAACATTAAAAAAAACAAACAAAACTGTTTCATAAAACAAATTTTAGATAATTTTCAAATTAATGGAACTGCCGTAGAAATATTTCTCTCAAGTTATGAGCATGAACGTGTATAAGTTGATAACCAGGAGTGTATTTTGACCAAAAATGATAGATTCGAGGTTTGATGCTTGACTTTATGTTTTTCCATTACTTTGAAGGTGAAGGCAAACAAAGAGATAGATAATAAAAAAAGATATTGGCATAATAGGCAAAAACAAATAATTCAACTGGTGAAACATAGAGCATTATTTTAAAGCAACGAGGCATCGCCGACGTTGCAAAACTATGAGTCCTCCCTTGAGTCTTCACATAACTATGATTAACTTAATAGTTCGATACCCCCCTCCTCCCCTCCGCACAAACCACAAACAACACAAACTTGAGCTTCCCCATATTGGTATACCGCCAATCTGTCCCACAGCTCAGTCAATCAAAACCTTCAAAGCAACTCCCACTCAACATATACCTCCCTTTCAACCTACGAAAATGTCCAGTTTTCCCCTAACATCGGCAAATTTATGACCTAGAATCACGTCTGACTGATTGATTGTGGATGCAGGTATCATGGATTTTATTATTGTTATGGACGCAGAATGATGATCCGGGGGATTAGACGTAACTGTCACATCCGGGGAACTCAAGGGGAAAAAACAACAACTGTTTTTGTGTGGGCGGGGTAGGGTAGATTACATGAGACCTGCAAATATTGCGATACCGATCACTTCATGTCATCCGTGACATGGATTATGTTATGGATTATGTTCTAAATCGTTCAATTCTTTTAATATCTCCATATGGCTGTAAACTAGTTCTCTACATTATCGTCGTCTTACACCAGGGATTCTCAAAACTTGCACAAACAGAAAGACGCGCCAACCAATATTCTATGATTAAAATTGTTAAATGAGATAATTTTTTAAACAATAAGTCTGACATTTTGTATCGGTATAGTGCTCATCAAAAAATATACTGTACAATTAACTGTACTGGAGATCCCGTAACTCTTGTAAAAAGTAGATTCTGTCATGCCGATTCCTTAAAGGGTTAAAAGCGGATTCTCCCATTCCAAGCGGCTGGAATAAAATTGAAATAGTATCATTTTATTATTGACCAGTCAGTTCTTTGTTTAAAACGGAGCCGTGTATTTATTACGGAAAGGATTTCAACAGTCGGCAAATGTACACATTTCGCTGCATCGCCTGTTTCAACGTTTCTCAGATGTGCCACGGGCAGTACAATGGACTTTGCTTTTGGCACATAATGATGTCAGAAGCCAAAAAAAAGGAAAAGACTTAGCAAAGGAAGAGTTCTGTAGCGTTTTGTGTGCGTGGCTACTTCGTGAGAATGTGATGGAGTTTCTCTAAAACAGATTAGGTGTCACGTCAGCTGTTTCATATTTATACAGTCTTTAGTGTGGGAAAAAAAATACCTAAAGTTAGAAAATGCATAGAAAAACTACAAGATGATTTTGAGGCCTATTTAAATATTTTTTTTTGGGAATCTTTAGAATGTGTGTGTGTGTATTTATATATTCCATTTACTTTCCTTCTTAATAGTAACTGGACAGCTGCTGCAACAAACTTTCCTAGCATTCGTCAAACTGCTTGTCAGCTTGAAACAGCTGATTTCAAGAACACATAGTGCGATTCAGAATCAGAATTACATTATCAAACTAGCTTGGGACTAGCACAAGATTAGCAAGCATATAAAGTCTTGAAAACTCAATGCGAACTGCTTTAACTTCATACACGCCAGCTCACCAACCAGACTACCACAGGCAAACTCAGTAAAATACATGTAATGTCCACACAATGAAACGGTTGTCTAACTAAACTAGTTGGGTTTGGGAGCTGCACATGAAGTAGAAGCAAGCATGTGCAAGGTGAGTGCACATGAAGTAGAAACACGCATGTGCAAGGTTAGTGCACATGAAGTAGAAGCAAGCATGTGCAAGGTGAGTGCGCATGAAGTAGAAGCAAGCATGTGCAAGGTGAGTGCACATGAAGTAGAAGCAAGCATGTGCAAGGTGAGTGCACATGAAGTAGAAGCAAGCATGTGCAAGGTGAGTGCACATGAAGTAGAAGCAACCATGTGCAAGGTGAGTGCACATGAAGTAGAAGCAAGCATGTGTAAGGTGAGTGCACATGAAGTAGGTGCAAACGTTGCATAATTTCACCAAGGTGATCCATGTTCCATGGCTGATATTCTTCTGGTGCTAGCCGTTCCATGGCTGATATTCCTTTGGTGCTAGCTGTCCATGGCTGATATTCTTTTGGTGCTAGCTCTCCATGGCTGATATTCTTTTGGTGCTAGCTGTCCATAGCTGATATTCTTTTGTGGCAAGCTGTCCTTGGCTGATATTCTTTTGGTGCTAGCTGCCCATGGCTGATATTCATTGATGCTAGCTATCTATGGCTGATTTTCTTTTGGTGCTAGCTGTCCATGGCTGGTATTCTTTTGGTTCTAGCTGCCCATGGCTGATATTCTTTTGGTACTAGTTGTCCATGGTTAGTATTCTTTTGTGGCTAGCTGTCCATAGCTGATATTCTTTTGATGCTAGCTGCCCATGGCTGATATTCATTGGTGCCAGCTGTCCATGGCTAATATTATTTTGGTGCTTGCTGTCCATGGATGATATTCTTATGGTGTTAGCTATCCTTCCAAAATATCCTAAATCTCGAGGAAGATGACACTTGGTACAGCAGTGGAACAGTACAAAAACATCCAGTACAGCAGAGGAACGGTACAAAAACGTCCGGTACAACAGCGGGTCAGTACAACAACGTCCGGTACAACAATGGGTCAGTACAACAACGTGCGGTACAACAGTGGGGTCAGTACAACAACGTCCGGTCCAACAGTGGGCCAGTTTAACAACGTCCGGTACAGTAGTGGATCAGTACAACAATGTCCTGTGCAGCAGTAGAACAGAAAAACAACGTCCGGACATTTTCTAACAGCCTCAACCCCCCCCCCCTAACTGCACACAGACACCGATCGCATATTGTGTTATAGTATTTATATGCAGTCTGTTGAATATGGATCAGTACAACAATGCCCTGTGCAGCAGGAGAACAGAAAAACAACGTCCGGACATTTTCTAACAGCCCCAACCCCCCCCCCCCAACTGCACACAGACACCGATCGCATATTGTGTTATAGTATTTATATGCAGTCTGTTGAATTTAATGGCCAGGCTGACTTGGAAATTTTCATCAAATTGTTTTTACACACCCGGTTTACAATGATGATGCTTGTAAAGGTGGGCGAACTACTTTGCCTTAGAGCGGGCATTGTCAGACCCATGGTATACGCCCCTGGAGCGACCCGTATTTACGCACCCTGATACCAACCCATTGTTCCGAAAACTAAGCTCTAAGAGACATCTCATGGCAATACCATTACACAGTTAGGCTCCCCCACCCAACACTTTGGGCTGAGGGCTCAAACACAATCTCTCAAAAGAAACACAAGTAGTTAGGAAATTAACTATTAAAATTTCAACGCCAAACCTCATGAAATAACACTTTAAAAAGAAGAAGGAAAAAAATCCCCAACAAAAACTTCCTCAAATTATTCTTAAGTTAATGCCACGCTGCTCCTGGAATTCCCGAGTGAAGAAATCTACCGAGGCAGAAAAAGGCAATTTCTTGTCCTGAATGGGGGCTTTTATCTGGGCGAACTTTTTGAAACCAGATCTTCGCCCGCGTGAGAAGTTTTTCCCCATTGTTGGAAAGTTGTGAAGTGGGCTTAAGTCGGGCAGGAAGGGAGCAGCAGTCATTGCTAGGATTGGACTTCACTTATGCTGAGATTTAGACAGATCTTCATGGCGGATTGAGCATCACGTTTAAAGAGGTTTAGACGACAGATTCATGATGGATTGGACATAACTTTTACAGAGATTTAGAGTAAAGATTTATGGATTTGACATCAGTTTTACATAGATTTAGATTACAGATTTATGGATTTGACCTCACTTTTGCATAGATTTAGACTATTGCTTTATAGATTTGACATCACTTATACATAGATTTAGAATACAGATTTATAGATTTGACATACCTTTTACATAGATTTAGACTACAGATTTATAGATTTGACATCATTTTCACATAGATTTAGTCTACAGATTTATAGATTTGACATCACTTTCATATATATTTAGACTACAGATTTACAGATTTGACATCACTTTCACATAGATTTAGACTACAGATTAATAGATTTGACATCACTTTCACATAGATTTAGACAAGAGATTTATAGATTTGACATCACTTTCACATAAATTTAGACTACAGACTTATATATTTGACATCCCTTTTACATAGATTTAGACTACAGATTTATAGATTCGACATCACTTTTACATAGATTTAGACTACAGATTTATAGATTCGACATCACTTTTGCATAGACTTAGACTACAGATTTATAGATTCGGCATCACTTTTACATAGATTTAGACTACATATTTATAGATTCGACATCACTTTGACATAGATTTAGACTACAGATTTATAGATTCGGCATCACTTTTACATAGATTTAGACTACAGATTTATAGATTCGACATCATTTTTACATATATTTAGATTACAGATTTATTGATTCGACATTACTTTTACATAGATTTAGACTACAGATTTATAGATTCAACATAACTTTTACATAGATTTAGACTACAGATTTATAGATTCGACATCACTTTTACATAGTTTTAGACTACAGATTTATAGATTTGACATCACTTTCACATTGATTAAGACTACATATTTATAGATCCGACATCACCAGATTTATAGATACGACAGATTCATGGATGATTGCATATCCCTTTGACAAAGACTTAGGATTGCATATCCCTTTGACAAAGACTTAGGATTGCATATCACTTTGACAAAGACTTAGGATTGCATATCCCTTTGACAAAGACTTAGGATTGCAAATCCCTTTGACAAAGACTTAGAATTGCATATCCCTTTGACAAAGACTTAGAATTGCATATCCCTTTGACAAAGACTTAGAATTGCATATCCCTTTGACAAAGACTTAGAATTGCAATTCCCTTTGACAAAGACTTAGACAGAAGATTTGTGTAAAACAGTATTGGTTTTAAATCTTTACAGACTCCATGAAGATGTTTCAAAATAAACATTGCTGTTCAGTTTAATTTTATGTAATATGTATATTAAAAATAAGAACAGGAATTGTACGTGGAAAATGTAATCTCGCTTTAACAACAAGGAGACTTTAAAATAGTGCGGGCTGTCCCTTATTCTTACCACCAGAGAAAACTGGAAAATGACTTCTCAAAGGCTATAAAAAAAATTATTTTATGAAAGGATTTGTTGTCGTTGTATGCAGATGTTCGATTGTTGGGGGTTGACATGTCAGTTCTGTTTGATCCAGACCAAATATATATTGTTATTTGATCCCAAATCACACACACACACAAACATTCCGATTGATTTCACACCAACGCCCCGTTCAAACACATTTCTATCTCACACTCAACCCTTTTCAATCGCAAAACCTTTCAAATAAAACACTTTCAAACACACCACCGTTAAAGCACACCCCCTTTCAAATACACCCCCTTTCAAATACACCCCCTTTCAAATACAACCCCTTTCAAAAACACCCCCTTTGAAATACAGCCCCCTTGAAATACAGCCCCTTTGAAATACACCCCCTTTCAAACACACCCCCTTTCAAACACACCCCCTTTCAAATACACCCCCTTTCAAATACAACCCCTTTCTAATACACCCCCTTTGAAACACACCCGTTTTCAAATACACCCCCTTTCAAATACACCCCCATTCAAATACACCCCCTTTTAAATACACCCCCTTTCAAATACACCCCCTTCAAATACACCCCCATTCAAATACACCCCCATTCAAATACACCCCCCTTTCAAATACAGCCCCTGTTCAACTTCAAATCCGTTCCAATACAACTCCCATTCCAACACAAGCCTAATTTAAATATAACCCTTTCAAATACAACCTTTAATTGAAACATAACCCCTTCAAACACAACCCAAATTGAAACATGACCCCTTCAAAACACAACGCCAATGTAAACGTAAGTCCTTCAAACCCAACCGCAACTCCTATAAGAACCCAATGCTTGTTCCAACTCAACCCCAACCGCAACTCCTATAAGAACCCAATGCTTGTTCCAACTCAACCCCAACCGCAACTCCTATAAGAACCCAATGCTTGTTCCAACTCAACCCCAACCGCAACTCCTATAAGAACCCAATGCTTGTTCCAACTCAACCCCAACCGCAACTCCTATAGGAACCCCATGCTTGTTCCAACTCAACCCCAGTTAAATCACCAAAGTAAACAAAAGTGGACATTCGGTTACAGAGACATGCATCGCTCACCAGAACTTCTCTCCCCATCCTTTGTTTCATCATCTCCCTCGGGCCAGCCGTCGTCTTCGGCTGATGCTGCAGCTCTGAGCCCATCGTCATACTCCGCGTCGTCGTGTGCTGCTGTGTCATCCGGTGCCGGGTCGTCGCGCGCCGTGTCATTGCGCGCCGTGTCATGGCGTGCCGTGTCATGGCGTGCCATGTCATTGTGTGCCATGGTGTTGATTATGTTCGTAGACGTTAAACCACATGTTGACGTAGTCAACGATTCTGCGCTGCTTGATGGAGTCATCACTTTTATTGTTGGTGATGTTACTAGCACCCTCCCGTCTGACGCATTCATAGCATTGGATAATTTTATATCGCTTATCGCCTCGTTATTAGTATTGAGTTCATCGAGACATACGTCCTTGTCCTCTGACCTCGGTGATCTGGGGGACCTTGACATTGATGACGGCCTCGGCGATCGAGATGACCTTGAATTTGGAGATAGGGGTGACCTTGATCTCGTTGACGTCGGGGACAGCGATCGTTTGTTGGTCATGAATCCACCATTCAGTGCGGGTGCCCATTCTTCCCGCGCCCCGAAATTCTTTTTCTCTTTGTTTGTTTGGGATTTGGGGAACTGCAATATGTGGGAAATGTCTCTGATGAACGTCGGGTAAGGAGCTGGAGTGGGCAGTACCTGTCTCCTGGGAACCAATGATGACCTGTGGTCAGTAATGTTTGACAGTAGAAAGCCGGATGGAGGGGGGTACGCGCTGTACGGGTGAAGCTGCTGACAGTGTGGAAGGGGTAGTGGGTAAGCACTTCTCGAAAGTACGTCAATGGCCGAGAAATGCGCTGGGGGTTGGAAGAGAGGAACGTTTGGATTAGCCAAGGCTAAAGTGAGAATGTTGGGATTGGACGAGGTTAAGTTACGACCAGGGATGAAATTCACGATGTTGTTTAGGTCGTATTTACGAGTGGGTGCATGTGGCCCCGGGAGTGGAGAATTGGGTATTCGACTCTCGCCTTCTGGTCCGAAAGAGCTTGATTTTGGGTGAGATGCGCCGTCCAAGTTATCATTCACAGCAGAAGCATTTCGGTGACTTTCACGTTGCTGTGTTTGTCTTGGTGAATACATGAACCCCGGAGAAATCAATGCTTCAATGGAAAAGGGAGGAGGGTGATGACATGACGTCTGACTAGAAGACATGGCTGTTGTCATGGAAATGAGAGATTTTTATCCACTAGATGGCTGTTGCCATGGAGATATGAGAGATGTTTAGCCACGAGATGGCTGTCGTCATGAAGATGAGACAAGTTTATCCAGTCGATGGAAATTTTCATGGATATTTCTATCATCATGTTTTACTTCACCAAAATAAATATCCACAAAATGTTTACATTTCGGATTGACCGAGCTGAAATAAATGTAAAACAATGAAGAAACATTTTTTTAAAAATTTAGATCTTTAAATTAATTTCAGGGTTTTAAGTGTTTAAAAATGACTGAAATACTTTGATGCTATTTTGAAGTTAGATATATTTATATATATAGTATATTTTATTTGGAAATATAATCATTCTTCTCACTATGAAATAGCCATGGAGCCAAAGCTGCTCATATGTGGCCCTATGTAGCCAATGGGTAGCCTATATGTGGATCCATGAAGGAGATCCAAAAATCAATTTTTAACAAGGGATTAAAGTTTAAAACACATAATTAATTTTATTAGTTTGTTTCGTTGTCAATCCTGTCTAGTAATCTACTCATTAATTGAGTTAACTTTTTAAAAAAAATCAACTTTATTACATCCATTGTCAAACATCAACATTGTCTAAATGCCGAGACGTTAAAAACTTCATTTGAATATGTTTTTGATCTTGCTGGCAAGGCAGAGAAAGAAAATAACTAAATAATTTTTATTTTTTAAAAGTGTTTAAAAAAAGCGAACGCCTTTCCAGAACTTTGTTTCCGGTTCATTACGTCATTCAGGTTCGCTTTTCAGAAGTCATTCGATTTAAAGCAGATCAGTATTTCAGTTTTACTGGTCGAAATGGACAGGGAGATTTATTGGGATTTTCCCCCTTCAGATATTGAAACTCAATTGAAACTGCTATCAGTGGGCAAATGTGACAATTAGTTGGCTGTGTTGTATCTATTAAGACGTTGTGTTTTGAGGTTTGGTTGTATTAAAATATTTTATAAAGCCGTTCATTACTAAAAAAAAAATATTTACGGTTGATTGCTTTATTCAGGTTCTCTCTGCAGAAGTTATTCAATGTCATGTTAAGGTATCGGTACCAAACATAATTTCTGTTTAAATAGAGTCATTTCATTTTTCATTTTTATTTTATACATCATAAAGGGCTAAAATAACGTATAATATCTCCATAAGTTATAATATTATAAAATTACCCATATCTATACTTAACGGACACTTTGATGTCATACTTTTGCAGGTTATAGTGGATAATAAGCATATATTTTACTAGGTGTTCGATTAATCTCCGTGAATATATCTTTTTTTACCAGTTAGTGCCAATTAGTTAACAAAAATTTCCAAATGAAAATGTTACTGTTAGGTTAATGTGGATGAATATCGCTGAATATTTTAATTTTTAAAGCAATTTTTTTTCCCATAATTTAAAAAAATACGCATTGCAAAATCTTCAATATTTTGTTGTCTTAACAAAGATTAACGATGTCAACACATTTTCTATACCAATTATAAAATTCATTAGTAAATTTTTCTAATAAAAGCACGATTCAGTGAATATCCACCATGTTGTTCAATTTTGCCAACCTAGTTTTATGAGAGTACCGGTACACATCAATAGTGGCCGGCCAATGTCATTGATTCCAAACAACCGAAATACATTTATGACATTAATCCTTTAGTAAAAATCTTTAGTGGAAAAACGATGACTCGGTCGAGTACACGAAGCGAAGTCTAATATTGGGATTAATAGATGATACCATAATATAGATTGATATATATAAACCAGAATGAACTGTTTGTTGTGGTATGAAGAATATAAACTACCACCAAAAAAAGAAACAAAAAACAACTGATTGCTGACACAGAAAGTATGTAGACATACAACAAGTTAACTGATTGCTGACAAACACAGTGTGTAGACATACAAATAAATTGATTGCAGACACATGAAGTATGTAGACATACAAACAAATTAACTGATTGCTGACACATGAAGTATGTAGACATACAACAAGTAAACTGATTGCAGACACATGAAGTATGTAGACATACAAAAAGTTAACTGATTGCTGACACAGGAAATATGTAGACATACAACAAATAAACTGATTGCAGACACATGAAGTATGAAGACATACAACAAATTAACTGATTGCTGACACATGAAGTATGTAGACATACAACAAGTAAACTGATTGCAGACACATGAAGTATGTAGACATACAAAAAGTTAACTGATTGCTGACACAGGACATATGTAGACATACAACAAATAAACTGATTGCTGACACATGCAGTATGTAGACATACAAAAAGTTAACTGATTGCTGACACAGGAAGTATGTAGACATACAACAAGTAAACTGGTTGCAGACACATGAAGTATGTAGACATACAACAAGTTAACTGATTGCTGACACAGGAAGTATGTAGACATACAACAAATAAACTGATTGCAGCCACATGAAGTATGTAGACATACAACAAATTAACTGATTGCAGACACAGGAATTATGTAGACATCAAACAAATTAACTGATTGCTTACACAAAGTATGTAGACATACAACAAGTTAACTGATTGCTGACACAGGAAGAATTTAGACATACAAAAAAATTAACTGATTGCAGACACATGAAGCATGTAGACATACAAACAAATTATCTGATTGCTGACACAGAAAGTATGTAGATATACAACAAGTTAACTGATTGCTGACACAGGAAGTATGTAGACATACAAACAAATTAACTGATTGCAGACACATGCAGTATGTAGACATACAAAAAGTTAACTGATTGCTGACACAGGAAGTATGTAGACATACAAGTAAACTGGTTGCAGACACATGAAGTATGTAGACATACAACAAGTTAACTGATTGCTGACACAGGAAGTATGTAGACATACAACAAATAAACTGATTGCAGCCACATGAAGTATGTAGACATACAACAAATTAACTGATTGCAGACACAGGAATTATGTAGACATCAAACAAATTAACTGATTGCTGACACAAAGTATGTAGAGATACAACAAGTTAACTGATTGCTGACACAGTAAGTATGCAGACATACAACAAATAAACTGATTGCAGACACCTGAAGTATGTAGACATACAAACAAATTAACTGATTGCTGACACAGGAAGAATTTAGACATACAAACAAATTAACTGATTGCAGACACATGAAGCATGTAGACATACAAACAAATTATCTGATTGCTGACACAGAAAGTATGTAGATATACAACAAGTTAATTGATTGCTGACACAGGAAGTATGTAGACATACACACAAATTAACTGATTGCAGACACAAGAAGTATGTAGTCATACAAACAAATAACTGATTGCTGACACAAGAAGTATGTAGACATTCAACAAGTCAAGGAGTACTCACTGTTTTACGAGACTGTACATCTATTTACATGACATTATATGACACCATTACATTTAAATTGCATTGTATGACACCATTACATCTAAATGGCATTGCATGACACTATCACATCTACATAGCATTTTATGACTATGACATCTACATCACATTGTATGACACTATCACATCTACATGGCCACTTGATCAAGAGCGGACATGTACGCCAAACAGAACGAACAAAAAAAAATCACGTATTTTACCATCATAGTGTTGTTGTCATAGAATCATTAAAATCTCATGTGGAGCCTCGTCCAGTCGCGCCGAGATAGCTTTCTACTAAATTGAGAGAAGCTACTCCCCATTGGCACCCATCTAATGAGAGATGAGTTACTCCCCCTTTCACACCCGTCTTCTCCTCCTCTCAGCAGGCGGTGGGGGAGTCGGCCATTTTGTTGCCCTGCCAAAAGAAGAAGAAAAAAAAATGACCCCCGTTCTGATTGGATGAGCTGGATGAAACATGATGGCAGACGTGGCTGTGACTGACAGCTCCATTCACACCCCCCACGACATTTTTTATTGAAGCGACATGAGCGTAACAGTCTGTGACAATTGCTCGACAAAAAAAAAACTGATTTGCCTAGAAAACCCACCGATACAGGCAGATGTTAACATGTGATCGTGTGCAGGTTATTTTAAAGGCAAATAAACCCAAATTTTAAAGTTAAGACAATTCAAAAGTTACAAATATAAAAATATAATAAATAAATTATATTTTAAAAAAAAGATTGACCTTGACCTTGAACTCAGTCGCCGTCCATTGCAGGTTGTCTAACGCTAACAATCATGATTGACGCATTCAAAGCACAAACCAAAAATAAAGCGTCATCAAATCTGAAAGTTAGGAACCAATCAGTCCTATCAAAACTGCTCAAGGCTCATATTGAGGATAAGCCTTACAGAAACCTGGTTTGTGGTGTATCGGACAGCTCATTATCTAAACAAGCTACACCCTGAAGGACAGTAGATCTATATCATTATGAGGTATAAGCAGAACCATGTAAACTTGTTAAAAAAAATCGAGCACCCCCAACCCCCCCCCTTTTTTTTTTCTTTCTTTCCCCCCCCCCTTCTTTGTCCATTTCGATCTTTAAAACGAAATTAACCCAACCTTATTACCACCATCAACCACATCTAACCCCAGCCTAGATTGCCACCATCAACCACATCTAACCCCAGCCTAGATTACCACCATCAACCACATCTAACCCCAGCCTAGATTGCCACCATCAACCACATCTAACCCCAGCCTAGATTGCCACCATCAACCACATCTAACCCCAGCCTAGATTACCACCATCAACCACATCTAACCCCAGCCTAGATTGCCACCATCAACCACATCTAACCCCAGCTTTGATTGCCACCATCTGTGGTGATTTGACTTTCAATATATTAGTGAGGAGTATCTCTCGTATGAGATCTCCTCTTGGCTCTCTGTCTAGGGATTCGTTATTTAAGCCAAATTACCACACAGACATAACACCTATCTATATACATATAGTATAAACTGAAACGAAGTCTCAGGTAAAGGATAAATAACTATGAGTATTTAATGAATAATAATATTTACAAAATCCTCCTTTATACACTCCTGGTACTTAACATAAAATCAAACGGATTTTATCCCAATTAGAAATGTATATTACTGCAAAGCAAGTGTCCCTTACATACAAGCGGTATCATCATAAAATGCTAAATTTTGCTCAAGTTCTATGCTCAATCTTGGTGGACTTATCCTTTATAGTCCTAGTGATGATCTCGGTGGATCACAGTAAGGGAATTCCTTCAGTTCTAGAAGCGTGTCCCTGTTCCGGCCTTCGGAGCTGTTCTAGGCGTAGCGAAGTTGGAGTTCCCGGTCGTAGATTCCGTGGAATGTCTGCGATGGGGAAAATGACTCTCCCGCGATGAATCGTGGTGGTGAGAGTGCCTGGAACTCGAAGTCCTTTTGGTAGCTGACAGGTAGTTTGGTGTAGGATGTAGATCAATCCCCTAGCGTCAGCTCAAGGTAAGTCGGTCCAGTAATGGAAACCAGGCTAAAGGCAAAAGATACAAAATTGGATAAGTATCCAAGCGAATAGCCATAAGCGGATAAGTCCCGTTCCACTAGCAACGAATTCAGATCGATGTATGGAAGGTGACATAACTCGTGCATATACATCCAAATTGTGGATGGGATTATAAGTCTGATCATTGTCGGCGTAAGCAGATCTTGCTTCGCGACAATGTTGGACTAAGCAAACAATTCAATCAACATAGTATGGGACATGGTAGCATTAACAATCAGTAAAATTATAGGTACATGAAATTCATATTGTCTTCTTTTTAAAAGGAGACGTGTGCACTTTAGAGCAACACCTGCCATTCCCATGATGGAATGGCGGCGGGTCGTAGCACGTGGCAAAATCAATAATAGAATTCATAATATCAATATAGATGAATATAGGCATTATCAGAATAAAATCAAACACGAACGATAATATAAATACATGGGCAATAACATGATACCAAAATCATGGTTGCGTACTTACTAGTACTCTAGGTAGCAGTCGCAGTTAAGTATCTCGCTAGTGAAGTACTAAGTCCAGTTACTTCAAGCGTTCACAATTGAGTGATCAAATCTTAAAAGACGTGTACTTGCTAAGTCCTAGGTTGCAGTTATGAATCACGCTAGAGAAGTTCTTAGTCCCTTCCTTCAGGCGTTCACAGTCAAGTGAGCACGATCATAAAAGACAGAATGTTGCTTGTTCAGACTATTTATTCGAGTTGGGTGGCGATTAGGTGATGATTCAATTGGGTGATTCAAATGTTCTATGTTTTTCCATCCAATGACAATTACTTTCGATGTTGCGGGTTTGACCTCCTACCCTCAAGGTTTTTCGGGGTGAGGTGAAAATCCAAATTCACGCTTTCACGTGAGCAATCTGGTTAAGAAATGCAATAACAACGAAGGGGCGCTACTCGGCTTTGCTGTCTCCAGGGCAGAAATGAGGGGGGTGACGGTATTAATTTCCTCAAGGTTTTTCGGTGGGATGGGTTGACCGCAAATTGCACGCTCTGGAGGTGAGCGAACTGAGGCAGGAATGCGATAACACAAGGGAACTCACTCGTGCTAAGCGACTGCGGGGCAAAACATAGGGAGGGAATGGTATTATATTACAGGGTATTCATAGGCGTAGTTGAGGGGAAAGAAATTTTATAAAGTCTAGCTCCAAATCATCACACCATCAACGCCATTAACCGCAGCCTAGATTGCCACCATCAACCACATCTAACCCCAGCCTAGATTGCCACCATCAACGACATTAACCGCAGCCTAGATTGCCACCATCAACCACATCTAACCCTAGCCTAGATTACCATCATCAACCACATCTAACCCCAGCCTAGATTACCTTCATCAACCACATCTAACCCAGCCTTGATTGCCACCATCAACCACATATAACCCCAGCCTAGATTACCATCATCAACCACATCTAACCCCAGCCTAGATTACCACCATCAACCACATCTGACCCCAGCCTAGATTGCCACCATCAACCACATCTAACCCCAGCCTAGATTGCCACCATCAACGACATTAACCAAAGCCTAGATTGCCACCATCAACCACATCTAACCCCAGCCTAGATTACCATCATCAACCACATCTAACCCCAGCCTAGATTACCACAATCAACCACATCTGACCCCAGCCTAGATTACCACCATCAACCACATCAAACCCCAGCCTAGATTATAACCATCAAGTAAATTTGACAGGTATGGACGTGCGCTACCTCATTCAACGTTGATATCACTCCTTACTTCAACATGGATATTATTTCTGCCACACATGTATATCCACACATATTTGACTATGCGACCTTTGGCAAAAAGAAATCCTTCATTGATTGGGCTGCATACAGGTCAGGTTTGACACATGATGCTATTGAATGGACACATAAAACAAACCCTGAAATCAAAGTTTTTCATCAAAAATCCTTTATATGCATTTTTTAATTATTAATTTGTATTAATATTCTAATGACCCACCCGATTTTATACGGCATAGTTATCACACCAATTATTTCAGAAAAACTGATTTTTGGTGTTTGGGGGGTGGGGTATGAACATTTGATAGAATGTGTTGTCCTTGTGTTGATTTTAAAACTTCCAATAAAACCAATTTAAAAAAAAAAATTACGTAGGATCGAATCAATTGCACATAAGTATATTTATTCGGTCTCTCGTTCTCTCTACTTCTTCACTTCCTATTCCATCCCACGCTCACTTCTCTCACGAAATATTCCTCCCCCCACTTTTTTACTGTCACTTTTTCTCTGCCTCTCTCTTCCTCTTTCCCTCATTCTTTTTCCTTTGCCCCATCAAATTTGCATCATTATCATATTAACAGGACACTGTAGCCGCCATCTCACCAAATGAACAGGACACTGTAGCCGCCATCTCACCAAATTAACAGGACACTGTAGCCACCATCTCACCAAATTAACAGGACACTGTAGCCACCATCTCACCAAATTAACAGGACACCGTAGCCGCCATCTCACCATAATCAACAGGACACCGTAGCCGCCATCTCACCAAATTAACAGGACACTGTAGCAACCATCTCACCAAATTAACAGGACACTGTAGCCACCATCTCACCAAATTAACAGGACACCGTAGCCGCCATCTCACCAAATTAACAGGACACTGTAGCCGCCATCTCACCAAATTAACAGGACACTGTAGCCACCATCTCACCAAATTAACAGGACACTGTAGCCACCATCTCACCAAATTAACAGGACACTGTAGCCACCATCTCACCAAATTAACAGGACACTGTAGCCGCCATCTCACCATAATTAACAGGCCACCGTAGCCACCACCTTACCCTCTAAGAGTTGCCAACCAGCCTTGCTACTCGCTCGATGTTATTACCTCGTCTCATCGACGTCCCCGTAAACGCTGCATTGATTAGATGTGTACCTGCAAACAAAGAAGGTGTTTGCCAGCGATTAGAAACGAGGGAAGGTTCACTCACGAGAGTGTCCTATATCACAGGTTAAAGTGTGTGTGGGGGGGGGGGTAACTCGACGCCTCGGATAATGTTGGCGCCCTCAGCTGGGTCACGAAGATGTCACCTGAGATCTAAAATGGTGCTATTTGCTAAAATAACATCATAAAACAGCGGTGGGCGAGTCTCGGGAAGAAAACGATTAATTGTCCCCCCCTTTAAGGGAACTTCACAACAAATAAGTTTAGGGCTGGAAATGGAAGGGACTCAGTTTTGGTCCGAGTCTATCATTAAACCAAGTTGTTGTTGGTCCATAAGTAGGTCGAGGGAGGGGTCTTTAATTACTAATCTAGGATCCTACATCTTTAATTGAATGTAGGCCGAAATCATTCTGACCCTCCTGATCAAAATGCACGCCAAGTACCTATTTTTACCCCTCAATACAGCAGAGACAGCCCGAATAGGATTTTCTGGTTTCGGCTGAAACCGAAACAAAACCAAAAGTTAAAAATGATTTCTGTCCGAAAGCTTAATGAGACCTTCGGCCGAAACCGAAAAATATATAAAAAGATATTTGGAAACTAATTTGGCGTGATGTTGTTGCCAATGAAAACATTTATTAGCATGACAATGATGCATTTCCGTTATTGAATAAATTAAATAAGCCTAGGGTTCCATAATTTTTATTTATTAACAAAAAAAAAATAAAAAAATGTTTAAACCAAATTAATACCGGCAAAAGAAAGACTACCCTTCACTTAGATTCAGATGTCTTTTCACAATATTTACCTTTAACTATGACAACATTTATGAGCACTATAATAATAAATCAGAATGAATGACACGACTGGATGAATTGAATAAACCAAGGGTTCTCACATGTAATTTAAAAAAAAAAAAATTAAACATAGAAATATTACCATTGCCAGTCCCTTTTGGGTTTCCTCACAAACCTACTTACCTTTGCCTAAGTCTAGGTGTAGTTTTATTTTTTGGAAATATTGGAAAAATCATACAGCTGTGTGCAGTGTTTGCAGAGGACTAGTCATATAGCATACGATGGCAGCAAGACGCCGAGGAATAATGAATATCGGATTGCCGGACGACAGAAGACAGAGTGACAGTCTGACTCATGTTAGACGACCGAAAGCAATCCCAAATCACTTTCAGGCGTAACCGAAAAAAAATCAACCGAAAGTTACTTTATCTGTTGAGGCCGAAACCGACATTACGCCGAAAGTGATCAAATGGAAACTTTCGGCGTTGAAACTGAAACCGAAATTTGGTGGGCCTCTACTTGATAGTTGCGCGAAATTGAATTGAACTCGCCCATGAAAAGCATTTTAATATATATATAAAATACATATATATGTAAAATACATATTCTATATTATACGTTGAGAAATGATGTCATTACAACATAACTATTCCTTAAGATTAAGATGCAGAACACATATATACCCCTAAGGTTATGAGCCCTTGATCTCTTCTCCACCACCCCCCACCCCCCTTTCCCAATTAAGCAAATTTTAATTGGAAAATACAAGTCCTAACTTTCTGAGCTCCATCGTCATAACGGGACACCTAAACTGTGCTGTATGTGAAGCCTGCCCGTGCCCGAGGTATCAACACTATCACTTTCCCCAGTCAATCGCCACTAATGACAGTGTTGATGCCGCCATGTTGATTTTGGCTCAGCTGTCTCTAAACCTCGTGGAAGAAACGTAAGACTGGAGTTGGCCGGTCCGATCACGGAGGCGCGTGATCAGACCAGGGGTACGGGGGATCGTCGTCCGGGGGGCGGGCTCACGTTGTCTGACGCGCCTCGTTTTGATTATTTGGTTTGATGAGTGTTAGGTGCCGGGTAAGGGGTGGACGGTCGTTAGATCTGAGACAGGGCGTCCTCCATGTGTCCCCCCTCCTCCCCTTGGCCTCTAACTTACGAGGAAGTCCATGCTACGAAAACCTGGACTGCATATCAATAAAGGAGTCAAATTTTTTTTTTCGAGTTCGGAGTTGTATAATTTTGGTTTTTTATAATATGTAGGTGCAACAATCGTCCTAACGTATTTCAGAAGTTGGAGTCGATAACTTGAATTTGGATGCTATACCGTGAAGTTGGAGGCAATAACGTTAAGTTGGAGGCAATTCCTTGAAGTTGGAGGCAATACCTTGAAGTTGGAGGCAATACCTTGAAGTTGGAGGCAATACCTTGAAGTTGAAGGCAATACCTTTAAGTTGGAGGCAATACCTTGAAGTTGAAGGCAATAACTTGAAGTTTTGAACTAGAAATTAAATCCAGGATTATGAAATTTCAGAAGGTTTTTTTTTCAAACTCCCCAAGCCATGGGTTGTATGTAATTAATTAGATTAATATAATGTATTTGATTACAAAATGTCAGCACTGTCTGAGGCGAATGTTTATTGGTGACGTTTGATGCGAGATTGGTGAAATTTGATGTGAGATTAGTTAAATTTCATGTGCGATTGGTGAAGTTTAATGTGTGTTTGGTGAAGTTGATGCGAAATTGGTTTAAATTTTATGTGAGAATGGTTCAGTTTGATGCAATATGGTGAAGTTTGATGTGAGGTTGATGAAGTTTGATGTTAAATTGGTTAAACTTGATGTGATATTGGTGAAATTTGATGTAATACTGGTGATGTTTGATTTGCGATTGGTGAAATTTGATGTGTGATTGGTGAAGTTTGATGTGATAAGGTGAAATTTGATCTCAGATTGGTGAAGTTTGATAAGAGATTGGCGAAGTTAAATATGCGATTAGTGAAGTTTAATGTGATATTGGTGACGTTTGATGCGAAATTGGTTTAAATTTGATGTGCGATTTGTGAAGCTTGATGTGATATGGGTGAAGTTTGATGTGATATAGGTGAAGTTTCATGTGATATTGGTGAAGTTTAATGTGAGATTGGTGAAGTTTTATGAGATATTAGTGAAGTTTGATGAGTTTTTTTTTTTAAAATTAAAAAAGTTGCCTTTTAGTTAAATCCCAATCTCAAAGGACCTTAAAGCCTGCACAACTCAAAATGGTAGGCGGGCCGTATTACTTCATGGAAAACTTGTGAGGGCCAAAAGAAAATAGGACAAGGGTAAAGCTGTATAGAAAAAAATAAGAATAAAGTATAGCTCGTGACTTCGCGGGCCACAAAATGGGTGCCGGCGGGCCGTATGTTGTGCAGTCCTGCTTTAAAGCCATCATGTCGGCTAGCGTATGTTTGAGAGTTTAAGTCACTAAGTCAGTATGGTGCATATTGAATGATTCAATCCACCAAGTCAGTATGGAGCATATTGAATGATTTAATCCACCAAGTCAGTATGGTGCTTATTGAATGATTCAATCCACCAAGTCAGTTCGTGCATATTGAATGATTCAATCCACCATGCACCATACACCAATCATTCAATAAGTCAGTATGTTGCAAAATTATTGATGATTCAATCCACCAAGTCAGTAGCGTGCATATTGAATGATTCAATCCACCAAGTCAGTATGGTGCTTATTGAATGATTCAATCCACCAAGTCAGTTCGTGCATATTGAATGATTCAATCCACCATGCACCATACACCAATCATTCAATAAGTCAGTATGTTGCAAAATTATTGATGATTCAATCCACCAAGTCAGTAGCGTGCATATTGAATGATTCAATCCACCAAGTCAGTATGGAGCATATTGAATGATTCAATCCACCAAGTCAGTTCGTGCATATTGAATGATTCAATCCACCAAGTAAGTATGGTGCATATTGAATGATTCAATCCACCAAGTCAGTATGGTAAATAATGAATGATACAATCCACTAAGTCAGTTCGTGCATATTGAATGATTCAATCCACCAAGTCAGTATGGTGCATTTGGATGATTCAATCCACCAAGTCAGTATGGTGCATATTGAATGTTTCAATCATCCAACTCAGTATGGAGCATATTGAATGATTCAATCCACCAAGTCAGTATGGTTCATATTGTATGATTCAATCCACCAAGTCAGTTCGTGCATATTGAATGATTCAATCCACCAAGTCAGTTCGTGCATATTGAATGATTCAATCCACCAAGTCAGTATGGTGCATATTGTATGATTCAATCCACCAAGTCAGTATGGTGCATATTGAATGATACAATCCACCAAGTCAGTTCGTGCATATTGAATGATTCAATCCACCAAGTCAGTATGGTAAATAATGAATGATACAATCCACTAAGTCAGTTCGTGCATATTGAATGATTCAATCCACCAAGTCAGTATGGTACATATTGAATGATTCAATCCACCAAGTCAGTATGGTGCATATTGTATGTTTCAATCCACCAAGTCAGTTCGTGCATATTGAATGATTCAATCCACCAAGTCAGTATGGTTCATATTGTATGATTCAATCCACCAAGTCAGTTCGTGCATATTGAATGATTCAATCCACCAAGTCAGTTCGTGCATATTGAATGATTCAATCCACCAAGTCAGTATGGTGCATATTGTATGATTCAATCCACCAAGTCAGTATGGTGCATATTGAATGATACAATCCACCAAGTCAGTTCGTGCATATTGAATGATTCAATCCACCAAGTCAGTATGGTGCATATTGAATGATTCAATCCACCAAGTCAGTATTGTGCATATTGAAATATTCAATCCGCCAAGTCAGTATGGAGCATATTGAATGATGCAAGCCACCAAGTTCGTGCAAATTGAATGATTCAATCCACCAAGTCAGTATGTTGCATATTGAATGATTCAATCCACTAAGTCAGTTCGTGCATATTGAATGATTCAATCCACCAAGTCATTATGGTGCATATAGAATGATTCAATCCACCAAGTCAGTATGGTGCATATTGAATGATTCAATCCACCAAGTCAGTATGGTGCATATTGGATGATTCAATCCACCAAGTCAGTGTGTTGCATATTGGATGATTCAATCCTCTTGTCAGTATGGTGCATATTGAACGATTCAATCCACCAAGTCAGTATGGTGCATATTGGATGATTCAATCCACCAAGTCATGTTGTTCATATTGGATAATTCAATCCAACAAGTCAGTTTATGCATTTGGGATGATTCAATCCATCAAGTCAGTTCGTGCACATTGGATGATTCAATCCACCAAGTCAGCTGGTGTATTTTGGAGGCTTAAAGTCATAACGTCAGCAGTCGTAAACTGACTGCTGTAAGCCACGCTACTCTAAAGAGACCAGCCAATGATTGCAGACACTGACCGTATCAATCTTTGAAGTGAATCCCTTCACAATGTTCGGATATTTCTAAGGCAATCACTTCATCCGCCCTTGATTTGTTAGTGGGCAGAACTGGGTGAGATACAAAGGGGAGGGTTTGAGGTTGTTTGGGGGGGGGGAGGATAGAAGCAGGCGTGTTGAACAGATTAGAATGAATAATGCAGCAGCCTCCTTTAAGCCTCCAAAATACACCAGCTGACCTGTTGGATTGAATCATCCAATATGCACCATACTGACTTGGTGGATTGAATCATCCATCAATGGAGCAACATAATTTATTATCATAGAAGCAACAATCTTATTGGATAGATTAGTTCTAAACGAATATGAATAGGACCACAATTAGTTAACAAACTATCAGGATATTCTAGAATAATAAGATTGTTTGTGGAATGTCTTGAACTTCAGACTGTCGATTAATTTTTTTTATTAAACACGCACCCAGTATCAGTAGAGCACCTTCACGTTTGTGTTATATAACTAATAGGCACAGCAATTTCTATTTGCTTGATGCTTAAACAGATATACAAAATTGCAACTTTGTGTTACCGCTGCTTACATGACCTGGTGCCATCTTATCTAAAAATCACTAATGATGCCTTATGTACCCACTAGAGAGCTCCGCTCATCCGATAGTGGCAAAATATCGATACCGTGTATTCACCTTGAGACTTACGGAAAGCGCACTTTTGCATTTGCCGGCCCAACAATTGGGAACGCACTTCCAGTCGCTCTCAGAAACAGCCAGACACTGGAGTCCTTTAAAACCGATTTAAAAACACATCTGTTTCGCAAACACCTTTTGGGGTGATGCTATCTACCATCTTTTTCAGTTAATTTATATTGGCCTGTGTTGCTTATGGTTGAAACGGGATGAAAGACTTTGACTTGGTATGCTCGTATGTAGTTTTATATTGTTCCGTCTGTTTTTTAATGTGGTAAATTTTAGATTGTTTTTATTTCTCTTTATAATATGGTTGACTTTGTACCGCGCTTCAAGCCTTTGGTGGTGAAGCGTGTTTTTCAAATAAACTTTATTATTATTATTATTATTACATACGTTTCCCCAAACCCTTGTGAAAATCTGGTTTAATATCGCAGTCTAGTGACCAGTGTTGTGTTCAGACAATGTGTTGGGGGGGGGGGGGGGCGGCATTACCCGGGGCGGCAAAAGGGTGGGCAGACGGGGCGCCCCCCCCCCCCGTGGCTGCTTTTCGTTAATGGAGTTTCAGCATTTTAAGCCTGCTGCAGAGTTATGTCGTGGAATGGTGATGGCAGACGTCTTCGTCCGCCCAGGGTGGCACTAACCCTAGCTACGCCATAGCGAAATGCCAAATTAGGCCAAATGGTCATTGTTAATATTTCTTTTTTTATGCAGCCCCCCGGGGAGGCACCCGTCTGCAGGGTTGTTTTAAAAGTGTTTATATTTATATATATATATCCAGGTCCCCTGCTTTACTTAACGTTAGATTAGTACTGCCACTTGGGCTATGTCTAGGGTATGATGATATTTCCTTATTAAGTACTCTAAACTAATCTCACTCCACATTCACTCTAACCTTCAATGACCCTCTCACTCGCTCACTTCTACTAATGCTATCCCTACACTAAGAAACACAGGTGGTTCAGCCCACAAAAAAAATATTTAATTATAAACAGAATCAACGACACACAAACAACTATAAAGCAATGACTAATCATACTGTCGAATACTTGATACACTTTTTGGACCGACTAAGTTGCGATTGGCGGTCTGTCCTCTGTAGGCAGCTTAAGTCCACAACACACACACGCACGCAGCATCCTTGTTGGTTTGGCCTCTCTCTCTTGTCACTGGCCACTGCGACGTGACAGGCCTCTGGTCACTCACACTACGACGTGACAGGCCTCTGGTCACTCACACTACGACGTGACAGGCCTCTGGTCACTCACACTACGACGTGACAGGCCTCTGGTCACTCACACTACGACGTGACAGGCCTCTGGTCACTCACACTACGACGTCACAGGCCTCTGGTCACTCACACTGCGACGTGACAGGCCTCTGGTCACTCACACTACGACGTGACAGGCCTCTGGTCACTCCCACTGTGACGTGACAGGCCTCTGGTCACTCACACTGCGACGTGACAGGCCTCTGGTCACTCACACTACGACGTGACAGGCCTCTGGTCACTCACACTACGACTTGACAGGCCTCTGGTCACTCACACTGCGACGTGACAGGTGTAGACGCTAACACTTAAACGGTGGCCACACACACACCCACACACACAGCCCTCTCGCTGGTCACTGCGCCGTCTCTGCTACTCTAGTAGGCCTAACCTACACTTGGTTCTTTCTGATTAGTCTAACCCTAAACGACCGACTCCAGTAACTGACTCAACTGTACTCAGTAGTCTAGACTCTACGGTATACTATACGGCTATACTAAGTTCTACTGTACTGAACTGTACTCAACTCAACTGTACTAACTTTAAATGAGCTCAACTATACTGACTCAAAACAACGTTACTGGTACTAGCTGAAATAATTGTTACTAACTGTGCTAACTTTACTAGCTTCCAACTAACTGGCTAGACATGAGAATAACGAATACAACACATAAGAATTAAAATCACATCACATTATCAATAATGAGTGCTGGGTGGCCGAGTGGTCTAAAATGAGCAAATCTTAAGTCGGTGGTCTGCAGTTCAATTCCAGCCAGAACCCAGCCAAGCAAAAACATCACCAGCACCCCGGCGGCAGACACCGGCCGTATCGATCCCTTAAGTGAATCCATTCGCAAAGTTCGGATATTTCACTTCATGGCAACTCATCTATGAGAAGGCAACTCTGAAATCAAACGCGGAGATGGAGTCCCGAAAGGTGGATACCATTCAACTCGTGCAACGTCACTGGTGCCGAAGCCCACACCATTGGGACGGACGGATGCCAGCCAAAAATCGAACAGTAACTGTAATCCTAACATTTCTTAATAAAACTACGCTCTACTGCCACGGTCGTATCGTGTGTTTATGCTATGTGCCTGGTTTATTCATTTTAACATTTGAGCAATGATGTTTTCTTTAGGGACTTCCCCATGTGTCGCACCACTTTTTCTCAGTCATGAAAGCGCTATGACGCATTTCCGGTGGTGCGATATATTGGTGCGGAGGAGATGAACGCAGATTTTTGTTATGAACGTCAGGCTGTATTTGTTTTAAGAAATGAGTGACTGATCGGTTACACCAGTTCCTGGAAATTCCACTGTTTCACAGATCAATAGTATTGTTTGCTGGTTGGTTTGTTATGCATTTCGTCTTGACATATTACATAAAGAATTAAAGTATACATTCTTTTTTCTTCAAATTATATCGTGAAGTTGTTATGAGAGGAAAAGAGAACGGAGTTTAGGCTCTGATTCGATAGCGTTTCTGTGGCCGTTGGAAGAGGGATTAACACCTAGACAACATTTCGCCACATCTACAGACACATGAATATGAACATTAACAATACTAGCCCAGCAATATATAATTAAACAAACTTCATCAAATAATTATGCCAGCCAGGCTCCACTGACAAACCTCCATACCTTTATAGAGATAAAGGGCTACGATGACCACAACCACCTCTAAGCAGATTTGAAGTGCCTTATAAAATGGGCAGAAAAATAGGGAATGAAATTTAACGAAACCAAATGCTACACAATGAGCATCTCAAGAAAAAAATAATCAACCTATACGTACTCTCTAAACAAGACAATTCTCCAACAAGTATCAAATAATCCATACCTTGGAATTCTCTTCTCGAATAATCTAAAATGGTCACCACATATAAAAAAAAAAATATAAAAAAAAAATCCAACTTCACATTTGGTTTCATTCTAAGAAATCTACGCTACTGCCCAGCATCCTGCAAACGAAATACTTATCTCTCACGCGTCCGTCCGCAACTAGAATATGGTGCGATCATCTGGGACCCATACCTAAAGCAAGACGTGGACACGATACAAAGTAACGCAGTGCGCTTCATCGCAAGTGACTACACATCCACCACCCCTGGCTTCGTCACTGACTTCTTAAAAGTATTAGAGATCCCCTTCCTCAAAGACAGACGAGAAAAGCTCCATCTAACATTCCTCTATAAAGTGGTCATGGAGCTAGTGCCGGCCATCCCAGCTAACACGTATCTCACCCCACAGAAGCCAGGTCGCTTAATCAGAGCCAAACGCTGACTTCACCTCTGACAACTCCATGAGCAGTGACATCCGGAACAATAGTAAATGCTTCACTGTTGCTCGGTGTAACACAGTCCAATGTAAATAATCATTCTTCCCATGAAAAATAATTGCTTGGAACCAACTGGGCAATGTCGCCGTGGACTCGACATCAATCGAGAGTTTCAAGACTGCTCTGGCACCCGCTAGGAGCCGTTAGGATAGCAAAATCATGGATGCACCAACGTGCCCTATCAGAATCAAAATCCAATTTATTAAACGAAAATGGTTAAATCACATCAGCCAACTACAAGCCCACACACGGCCATAGTCACCTATTGTACTCATCCTCCCACCCAAAATCATGCGGAGACTCTGTACTTTTCTCACAACTTCTCAGACTACGCCGCCCCTGCCAATTTGATGAGGATATTTTAGATAGGGCTAATGAAAGGATAGACTTCTTTCACTCCAGATCTTATTCTAAAACTTCTCTTATCTCGGCACTCAATCATATCAACACTATTGCACGGAAAGATGCGTAGCTCGCCCCAACAAAAATGAAGATCGAACCAAACTCATACTAACCTACCATCCTCACAAATTGATTGCTAAAAAATATTCCAAATGAATCGAAACGTGCTTCTTGCTGATCCCGAAAGTAACAGGGAATTAACACCCCCTCCGTTGATTGTCTTTACACAGGAAAAATATCTAGATGACCGTTTTACGTTGGGAATAAACTATAGCATGCTCAACAAGCCTTTTTAGGACATGTCCCTATGCACTCCAAACCAACAACATTAGCCCCCTGAAGGTACTTTTACCATCAAAGAGGACTTCACATGTATTGATCAAAATGTGATCTATGCAATTGTGTGTCATAGATGCGGCTTCTGTTATATTGGCGAAACTGGAAGAGGGTTCTTAGATTTAATTTCAATAGACTATTAGACACCTTCGTGATATTGAACAGGGTAAACTTTCCCTTGTCTCATCCCATTTCAATGGACATAAAAAAAAAGGGACGTCAGATATTTCCATCACGGCAATGATTTTCTGTACCAATACACCAGCTAGACTTTGAAGGATAAAAAAAAAATTAATTAAGCTCTTCGGCACAATATCACCATATTGAATTAATCGAATACAATCCTACTAATTCTCTTCTAATGAACCTCAGTTTTCCTGCATTTTTTTATTATATTATTTTACACATTACCGAAATATTTTTGTCAGTATACATCTTATTTTTCTCAGTGATAATACATACTCTCTTTTACTTCCTGTAATCTTGAGTTTGGAAAACCCAACTTCCGGCAATAACAATGGGGAATACTTTTTGATACACTTTCTATTTCTTGTCGTCTTTTTTAAAATGTGTCCTTTCTTCTGAGGAAGGCTCTTAGCCGAAACGTACTTCTTTCATTATAATGTCCTTCTATTCAAGCTTCTAGATACCTTGTTCTACTATTTCCTAAATATATCCTATTTTTTAACAGATACAAAAAATGTTTTTTTTTTTGGTTGTTTTTTAAAAACATTTTTTACAAAATGCTCAATAACTTTTTTTGAGTCTAATGGTACCCGGGTGCGAATGGCGGCGCTGCGTGTCTTAGTGTTATTTGGATGTCATTTGTGATAGTTTATTTTAGTTAAACTGAAGAATTAAGTTTACAAACATATAGTCCATTCAATTATCTTTCATTTGATACCTCATTTCGTCTTACAAACCCAACAATAAAACTTTAAATAATTTTTTAATCCCAAACTCTCACTTCAGGCACCAGGGTACGAAAAGCCACTTCAAATAAAAAAAAAAAAAAAAAAAAATAATAACGATATGAAAAAAAAATATGTAAACTTCACATACCAACATAAAGCATATAGATTTTTCATTTTCCCCTTTTTTCTTTCATGGTATCAGATTGAAAATACCATTTAAAACTTTTTAAAATTATACTTTTGGTTTTTTTTTAAATTAAAAAAATAAATAAATGTTTGTTTGGTTTCATTTTAGAACATTTTCTTCACAAGTTGACTTGCCCCGGGGACAGGGGCAGTCCCTCCTCCCCTCCTCCTCCCCCCTCCAACGGAGTGATGCTTTAAATAAACTCTGGTTGTAAACAATACATCAATCAAAGGACCTATACATGTCAATGACTGGAAATAGTGATGCGGCTTAAACGTAAAACCAGTAGCGGATTATTTCTGGAGGGGGAAAAAAAGTTCATTGCCATCCAGGGCTGTATCTAAATTTGCCTGAAATAGTCGGATCATCAAACATATAGATATAGAGCTCACAGATAAATTAATTGATGACACTATTCGACTGATTTTAAAAAAAATTAAAAATGACCATAATTATCATTTTTTATTTTTATAAATTATAATTTTGCTTTAGTGTTGTACAAATTTTTCACATGGGGTTGACTTGGCTTTATCCGGAAAAGAAGAGGGGGGGGGGCAGGGACCCTCAGAGAGATGCCTGAAAGAAACACTGCTTACCACAACCTGATCTCACATCACAGTCCAGAGACAACCTGGCCATATATTGCAGTCCTGTGACAACCTTCTCTCACATCGCAATCCTATGACAACGTGATCTAACATTGAAATCTTTCTGACAACCTTGTCTCACATTGCAGTCTTTATGACAATCGGATCTCACATGACAGTTCTGTGACTACCTGATCTCACATCGCAGTCTTTATGACAATCTGATCTCACATGACAGTTCTGTGCCAACCTGATCTCACATCGCAGTCTTTATGACAACCCAATCTCACATCATAGTCCTGTGACAACATACACCTCAGTCAAACACGGTTCAAGATAAAGCAAGAAAGCCCTACAATTAAAATACACACGATCCTTAGTAACTTTCATCATCAAACAGCTTCCCGAATCGCTAGGGTTAACACAGCTCTCCCCTTCACATCGTAGGTCCCAGTTCAAACTCCACCGTTAATCAGCACAGCCATTTTGTGATTAAACGAAATCTTTTTGACAAGTTTCTCAGCCCAGATCTCCGCTGGAAGGGTCGAATTAGAATTGATTTGTCGCCGGCTAGGAAATACTCTCGATCTGATTAAAACCGAGGACAGCTCGTCCAAGGAGAGGGAACTCTTCCGCCTTTTAACGAACAAGGAAAGGGCGTGTATTGCCCCCCTTTCGTCCCGTGGACACTGATGGCATTAAATGAGATTCGCATAGTGAAAGCTTCCATCTTTA
Source organism: Lymnaea stagnalis (assembly GCA_964033795.1). NCBI lineage: Eukaryota > Metazoa > Mollusca > Gastropoda > Lymnaeidae > Lymnaea > Lymnaea stagnalis. The sequence continues at coordinate 1,308,339 of CAXITT010000075.1, forward strand.
AGTCGCCATCGAGGGGATCTGCACCGGAGTAGTCGGTAAAAGTAGCTGGGGATACGGTGTGTGTGTGTGGGGGGGGGGGGGGGGGGGGGGGGGGGGGGGGGGGGGGGGGCCGGGGTGACAGAGTGGAGGGGTAGTGGTGCGGAAATTAGCATCCTGGCCAGTGACAATTACTTTGTGTTCATCATTAGCCGGCAAGATTTAGTGGTGATGTCAAATAAATTTGGGAATTGAATATGCTCACGGCCCAAGCAAAACTTGTTTCGATTTCAAATCCCGAATGTATATAACCTATTTAGAGATTGGATTCTTATACTATCTGAAAGAACAGTCGCGAGTCCACGGCATAGAAGCAAAGTGATCCGAGACCCTTAACATGGGCCTCTGGCTGTCAGTTGTGTCCCTTGCAGGTTTATCCCGATCTAGTCCTGCGGGAATTGTGTAAATAAAAAAAATAAAAAAAAATAATGAACACGTGTAGTATTAAATTAACACACTTGCATTTTTGTGTTTAACCCGAATTAATGAGACAACATAATTGTGACGTAGTACACTGCTATCTCGGATAGAGCTATGAGATGGCGGTTGTTGGAGGGGCGCAGTGCATCTATTACATAGTACTTGTCTTCTTTTAAATTAACTTTCAACATTTTTGTTTACAATTTAACTTTAAAGGAAGTATTGGTAGCGATAAAGCAAAATATTGAGTGCAATTATTTATGCCATACCTATAAATTAATATTAAAAATAGTTTTAAAATAATTTAATTATTAGAAGAACTGTGTTTTTCATCACAATCATGATGGTTGGGAAGGCAGTTTTTCCATTGTTTCCTCAACAAAATACATATTAAATTAAAAGGGAAAAATAACTTTTAACGAACAGGTCAAACACTTTGACAACAGCAATGCAACTGCACAGGGGAAAAACAAAACCCAAGTGAAAATAGATTTCCTTTATTTGTGAATTGACAAATGAATTATTCCCCAAGTGAAATTGGTCTGCATCTTTTTTTGAATTCAACAAATAATTTCGTGAATACATCATCAAATGTTCAGCAAAGATAAAACAATGACAATTCAACAGCATCAGATGAGTGACATTATCAAGTTTGCGACATCAAATTCAAAGAACTGACTTGAGATAAAGATGCTTCTTGAAACCTGTAAGTGACATCGTGGGCATGCTCCATGGCTGGGCCCCTCTCTGCCCTAAACAAATACTTTTGAGGTTTGGAGCTGTACTTGATTTGAAACGTGTAGAAGGATATATTGTACTCCCAGTTCACCAAAGCAAGTCTTTTTTATCTAATGTACCAAGCATTATAATCATAACATCAATAAAGATATGATCAAACCATATGTTTTTTTAATAATATTTGATGACGTCGTACCGTGTTTATTCAATTTCTGTTAGTGTATTTGAAAAAATTATTTAGTCAACATTCTAAAAGATGAAAAGCCTCCACACCGCCTCCACTAAACTTGCCCCTTTTTCCCCAGTAAAGCCCCCTGCTCTCTTTACAATTAAAATGGTATGCCACTATTGATAAACAGTTGTACATAACTTCTAGAACTCTAATGAATTCTAATTAAATTCAGAATTAAAAAAAAAAATTTAAACTAATCTATTAGTAAATCATTAAATTCTGAATTTTAATTTTTGTTTGGGTAACATTACAGTATTTGTAACTTATAAAATGACATCAAAAGAACTCTTCTTGCAGTGAGGAGGAACCAAACTGAATACACAGTTATAAGTAAATATATATTATCTGCCTTATTTAAAAGATATCTGCTTAGATTTTTCTGTAAAAATATCTTTGTAATTTTATATGGAAAAGAAGTTAACTTAATCTTATAAGAATAACTGATAATTTCCTATACCGTACATAAAAATATTTTGGAGCTTGAAATAAGTTAACTGAAATATATCTAAGGGAAACATTGTTTTTTGGGAGAGTGGTTCTCACATTAATGTATCGGGCACATCACATCCATCTAAAGTCAAGTGCTTATTTTTATTGTGAAGATCCTAGAGAGTTGTTGCTGGAGATCTGGTGAGTTGGCTTGACGCAGTTCCTCGATCAGTGGTTCTCACACAGAGTTTAGCTTTGAAATTTGAAAGTAAAAATTATACAGAAGTCTTGTAAACAACAACAAGAACAGCAAAAAAATCATTTACAAGTAAATTTAACATTTCCTGTTTTAAGCAGGGGTGTCCAACTGGTATGCCTGCTGAGACTTGCCCAGGGCGTCCAACTCATCGGCCCGATGAGACATGCCTTAGGGTGCCCAACTGATAGACCTGATGAGACATGCCCAGTACTCTAAATAATCATGAAGGAGTTTTCTGCTTAATTGCACATTTTTCTTGAATGGAGCAAGAAGCATTAATGCTTCTGATTATAATTATGATTCTTGAGACAGTGCCATGCCTTCTGATGTGTACTCACAGTTTAAAGAGAATAGATTGCTTGAGATGTTGGACTTCCAATAATGAGCACTTCTTGTAAAACTAGGTCAATTTGTGCAAGAATATTTCGCTGTGCAACAAACTAGTTTCCTGTACCGTCACAATAAAAAGTTGGACACCCCTTCTACAACAGGTCCCACTGATGAAATATGAATTACAATATTTTATACATTTCTTGGAGTATATTTTGACCATATTATAACAGAGGTATTTAGACATAACTATAAATCATGGCCTTTTACAAATGGGAAATGTTTTGAACCACTGTCCTCAATGGACAGCCAAACCACTGTCCTCAATGGACAGCCAAACCACTGTCCTCAATGGACAGCCAAACCACTGTCCTCAATGGACAGCCAAACCAAAAGTAAAATTATTGAAGTTTCACATTTCTCTACCACTGTGAAAAATTAAATTTGATATGCCTGGTATGTTCCTGATGTGACAGAGAGTTTTTGGGGCAACCTCTTGGAATAATTTCTTTACGACTTACAGACATTAAGTGTGCCAATCAGGGCGACCTAACTAGCTCTATCCGTGGCTGTTTGAACTACCAGTTGCCATTAAAGTTTAAGTAGAAATTGTCAAACAAATAGAAAACAAAGTGTCAAATACTTGGCCCCTGATTTACTACAGGCATGTCAAATTTAATTTTTTTCAAAGAGAAACAAGATAGCAAGACCAAAAGTACCGTACATCAAATAATAAACACATCACCAGATTAAATATCAGTAGGTCTCAGTTTTGTTATCCTTCTATATGGGGTTAATAATAATAGTACCAAGAATTCTCAGTCATGCAGTGTTCAATTAATGACAATACAAGAACATGCTGCACATGCACAATTTAGTAGCCAAGTTATTTCTCTACATGAACAAATTTAGAGCGACACGTGTCTGGGAATATCATTGTCACGGTTATCCCCCCCCCCCCCATGAGCTAATGCTTCTCTTCCATCAGTTTTCTTGTATTTGTCTCGTCAATTGATTTCAGCACAGCAGAATCATAACTCTTAAAGTTGAACGACTTACATCTATTACACTTACACCCATCACATTGGCGCTATAAAATGGTTAGGTATCAACCAGTAATTAACATTAATGACAGTGTTAAATCAAACCAATGACTGAAGACTTGATTTTGAGCCTGAGCTTAAGTATTTCTTTGACAAACTTACACACTCGGTCAGATCATGCTGCACTGGCAAATATAAATTAACAAACGTTCTGGTTATGTTCATGGCCTATTAACTTGACCATTCGGTTACAAGGAGCACATCAGTGACTCCCATTCTGTTACAGCAAGCTCAAACTGATTTTCTCATACAACAAGCTGCCAGTGGTTATACATCACTTGTACTCGTTTCATAGCTTTTAAGATTATCCTTCTCCACACTTCTGCCAAAGATTTCCAGAGAAAGGTGAATAGTTCAACTTCCAGTCATTGAGGGTAAAAACAATTTCAGATCAACTGAAAGGTAACACATTAGGACACTTAACAAATGGATTGGTCAGCTACTATTTTCTAATGTCTAGCAAAGAACACCACATGCCATCTTCGCTCATGCTCTACTAGGCTACATCAAATCTCTTCAACAGCAGAGAGGGTTTCACTGAAATGAAATCAAAGTAAAGGTTAGTACATCAGTGCACAACACATCATGTTCAATTTCTGACAAAACATTCACTAACACAGGGTTCACTAACCTTCTTTATATTCTGCAGCCCTAACAATGTTTTGACAAAGTCTTGCAGCTCTACCAATTGTTTGACTAAATCTTGCAGCCCTAACAATTATTGACTAAGTCTTGCAGCCTTAACAATATTTTGACTAAGTCTTGCAAACATACAAATTGTTTGACTAAGTCTTGCAGCACCACCAATTTTTTGACTTAGTCTTGCACCCCATACAAAAATAATAATGCATTTTAAACTTGTAAAAAAAGGGCCCTTTAAAAATTTTATTTTGTCTTTTTACAAAACATATGCTGTTTTATTCTGTTTATAAACAAGCTTGACCAAACTTAATGTTTTGTTTTTGAATTTTACAGAATTACACTTTAAAAAAAAACTAAAATCTGAAACGAAAGTTAACATTTAAAATTTGATTTCTACCTATGAACATATCAAAAGTTGTACTTTTTTTACTTTCATTAATTTGCCTAGTCATCTCTAATTTTCTATCAACTTTCAGCAGCTTACAGATCTATAACTTGCAGCTTATTGATCTAAACCAGTTTGTCGACGCAAGTCATGGGCTTCCTCATGCCCACATGCCAGTTAATCTTTGTGCAAAAATTGTTGTTAGTTCATAGTAAAATTTGTTAACCATGCCATCGGCATGCACTTCACTGTATCTTATAATTTCGTTAACCACACCATGGGCATGCACGTCACAGTATCTTATCATTTCGTCATAAATGGCTGCATTAATTATCCCAAAGAAAGACTACAGAAAGCAGCACAAAAGAATACAACATATAATCCATGAGTTTTTGTGGGCTTTATTTAATGTACATGACAATAGAAGATGCCTCTCTTGGAAGAGACATGCTGTAAGAATAACATAAACCCAGCGATCCATAATCTGTGATATGTCTGCATGATCAAACCCTGGACGGATATACATTCAAGTAGGGTGACATGTTGTATACAAGTAACAGCAAGGCTACCATAGGAATAACTGTCTACTAAATCTTGTAGTGGTAGGTGTGCATAACTAAAAACAGATTCAAGGTAAAATTAATTCTTGCAAAGGTCCTTCTCGTTTGTACCTTTCTACATAGGGTGGGTGATCTTTTGAGATGGAGGTGTAATTTTTCAAGTAGGGGAGATCAATCATCTCCGGTTTGTAGCGGGGCAGGAAATAGACCCAGCATTCCCTGATCTCGGGTGGATTCAGCTTGTTGCCCTTGTTGTCCTCATGCATGGCTATTTGGGTTATTTCCCTGTGGTAGAAATCTGGATGACATTCAAGTTCATCAAGGGAGGCGAGCTTGGAATCATCAACCTCATAAATCTCCCCTTGGACATTCTGCAGTGAGATGACATTTATAATGGGTCATTGCATGCAAATTGGGCTCAATAATTCTCAAGTCATGTCAAAACTTATGTATTTTTTCTGATATGAAAATACATTGATGATTATAAAATTATTTTGCGATTTCAGGACTTTAGACCTAAGTATCTCAACTTGAGATTCCCTGATAAGATTACAAAAACATTGTCTCATTGTTAGCAGAGACTATTATAAATGCAACAGAACATTGTGACAGCTCATCAGCCTCGATGAAAAGAGAACTTCATGAACGTATTGTGACAAATTTTCAGGGAAAACAAATTGTAGCAGAGCCATCGGACAACTTACATTTGGAAAACTTAACTAGGACAATATTAACCGTACTAACTAAATTGGCAAAAATGTATCCTAGTGTTTGGAAACAGCCCACATACGCTTGGAAATATGTACATTTTCTTCTTCTAAGCTTGATAAGACTTACCTCCCCTTTTCCTTCAACCAGCAGCAGAAATGGAACCGCATACTGTGATGCAACCACCAACGGGTAACGTTTGACAGTTTCTCCGACACCAACAAATGTTGACTTCCCCGTCTTTGGATTGTTCATGACAGCAAAGTTGGGTTCACCTGACTTGAGGGTTCCATACGAGAAGACCAGGTGAACATCCGCCATGCCTGAAGACAAAGGAGCAGGGGTAATATCATTGGTCGGTTAGAGTAAAGCTTCTTTGTCCTAGGAATAAAGTCATCAAACCACAGCAAAAAAAACTTCATGAAGTCTTCAGATCAATGCAAAACCATAACTCTTGCACAGCATATGTAACACAGCAGTTTGAAGCTTTCACATATAGCTACAACATAACTTAATCAGATGGCAACACAGTGCCTGTCCAGCTATCATGGCTACCTACCACTGACATGCCACATGGAATCTCAAGAGGCTTTTCAATTTATTAATCAACTTAGCATGCCAAAAAGTCAACACTGGGAAACCCTCAAGAAAAAATGCAGGGTATGTCAGTATTGCAATAAACTATAAGAAAATAAGAGGTACCAGTTAGGTCTGTGAGTTAAAATTGCACAACTACAATATTGCTTTTGAACATGTTAAGTTCCTGTGCTACAGTTAAATGTCATAAACTATCTGTTTAGTCAACTTTTAAAACATGATTTTCTCTTTCAAATAGAAAAATAGCCAAGGGATATATGAAGCAAATGCACAGTTGTCTGAATATAAGAGGCAAATGCACAGTTATCTGAATATAAGAGGCAAATATACAGTTGTCTGAAAAGAAGAGGAGCATGAAAAAAAATATAATCAATTTGAGCTGTTGTGAGAGCCCTGCAACCTTTGCAGCCGAAGGGGCCTCAGATATTTAAGGGGCCTTAAGTTGCAAAGTGGAAGTTTTTTAGGGTGCACAACATTGCAAGGGGCCTCATCTAAGAGTCACCGACAGCTCTGCACTCAATCAATGGTGAGAAAAATGTCCATCTACAATGACCACAAAGTCATTATCATGAAATGGGACATTTCCTGTTTCAGCCACAAAATCAAAATAAGATTTTTTTGGTTCTCTTTTACAGTACTTATTAATGTTTATTCATTTAAAATTTTTTTTTTTTTAAAACAGAATATTAACAATGAAAACATGCTGTGTGTCCCAAGAGGTAGGATGCTGTTAGTGTAAATATCTTATATCTTCCTCAATTAACATAATTTAATACTACCCAATTTAAAAAAAAATATACAGTTTAATTTTAAAAATAGTTTTCCTTTATCTACATATTTCACCCAATAATTTAACACAAATAAAATAGAGGACTTACGACTTATTAGGGTTGGGGAGAGGGAGGAATTGATGAATTATTTTTCAATTAAAATGGCAAGTAGAAACACAGTAATCAAGTGATACATTTGCAATAAGTTATCAAATTGATAAGGAACAATAGAGTACCGGTAACAAAAAGTACTTATCACTTGAGTATAACCAGGTGACCAGAGGAAGCTCAGAGACAAAAACCATCAACACTAAGACAATCTAGCCACACAATTCTGCCTAGGTCACATCGTTAGAAATCATTATTTTTGGAACAGGCTACTAGTGAGAGCACAGAGCACACCTTGAATTACTGGATTAGAAATGAAACAATTTGTCATGCACTAGATTCACTCCTGTTTGACCCGCAACACTATGTGTTCTGGTCTTTCTCTCAACTTACGGTCGCATTTATTCCTCTGACTGGCCGGTTTAAGCAAAAGGTTCCGTCCTTTTCCGAGGACAGGAATGCGTGACAATGAGACCAGTCTCCCACAAATGCCCATGACCTCAACTGTTGATCACTAATTTAATAATTACTACACAAGTTATAGCTGGGAAACACTTTACTAAAAAATTCAAATTCTTAGAAGCGAATCTTTATTAAAAATCTTAAAATTCTAGAAATGTTTGTTTTTCTGTTTGCAGTGTATAAAAGAGACACACATATGTACAAATAAATTTTAATAAATCATTCTTTTAATTATACAGAGTATTTATCATCACTGCATTTTACCAAACAGATTAGCCTATTAACAGCTGATGATAGGCTCACAAATTATATCCCATGTTCATTTAAAAAAATGAAATCACATGTGTAACAATAATTTTAAACAAATAGATAATAAGCTGAAATTATATTTAAAACATGATTATTATCCCCTTTGTTTATTACACTAAGCTAGTTAATTAAATGATAGCTTTATTAACTAGTCTTTACTGAACAACTAATTTTTTTTTTTAACCAGACTACATTACCCAACCTATGTTGTCTTAGCTAGACCACAGTATATAGTGAATGTTGTCTTAACTAGACCATAATACTCAATTATTAACTAGAGCAGCATTTCTCAAACTATGGTTCGAGAGTCCCTGGTGATACATTATGTTGTATAAAGTGGAATATAGTGATTAAAAAAAAATATGTGCATTGCAAAATTAGCGGATGTGTTACATGAATTATTGGTTACTACCAGTATCAAATTGGTACAGAATACCAATAGTCTGAGGACCCCCTGAACTAAACCATGAGGGAATTTCTTGAGTAAGGATGACAAAAGACAAAATTTATTTCATTTGGAAACAGATCAAATCGTGTTCGTAAGACTAATTTCTTATGAGGAAAACCTAAAATGAGGAATAGTCAACAATCTTTTCATACACAGACAAGTAACACTCACAAGTGATATTATCATTTTACTATCATTTAGCTGAAGGAAAGAGAACATTTATTATGCTACCCTTTGTTTGCAAACCTAATAATCTCCTGAGTTCAATATTTGTGCTGCACTGTGACATAGTTTATATGGCCTTAAAAAGTTCTGCATGACAAAAAAAGGGCTGTATGAAAAAAGGGCTGTATGAAAAAAGGGCTGTATGAAAAAAGGGCTGTATGAAAAAAAAGTTGGAATGCCCTCCGTTTGCATGTAGAATTTTAAAAAAATACAATACAATGTAACAAACTAAAAAAAGAACTTTATAAAAGATGGTAAAATCTTGCATATCCCTGCCCATATCCCTGCCCTGGTAAGGTTACGGATTTGTGCTAATGAGCAGACAGAATGTATTGTTCAAATCCATTGCTTGTCACAAATACAAATTATTATAATTTTATAAATTGTTTTGATAAAGTAAAAAAAAAATCCAATGTTAGTTTAGTTATATGAAAATGATGACTTAAAACAGTGCTGCTTCATGACAAATAAGAAAAAAAAATATTTTCTTTTTTAATTTTAATCACACTGATTCTTTTAAATAAAAAGAAAGTTTTAATTTTGACAGTGATGTAATTGCCAAATAATTGAAGGTTTATTGTGATATCTGTATTTTCATACTGGGATGGATACACCAATATTACAACAGTTCGCATGCTTATGAAACAAATAAATTTTAGAGGATGAAAAATATGGAAAAAATCAATTAAAAAATATGTTGGGACAGACTCATATAACATATTTCATAGCAATAACTTAAAAAAAAAATGCTGAAATTAAAGTAAAAATTGTAACTAAATTTAAAGATAACTAATAAATATTTCCAGAAACTTCCTATATAAGTGCAGAATTATGATATAGGGAACATAAAAGCACATACTTAGAATTATAATACATTAAGTTAAAAAATACTTTTAATCAGTGGTGGACTTGGTCTAAATTTATTGGTTATGGGACTGGAGACAAATTTGGCCAATTCATAACTATATTATCATTTTTTTGAAAATAAGAAATAATTGTATATTATTTAGTGATTTCATTGCACATTTTTTATTTTGCTTACTATTCAGTAAATAATAATTATTCAGTAGATGATTTTAAAAATTAACATAAACAAAAGAGCAAACTGGGGCTCTTTCGCCTCAAATGGTAGCCATTTAAATTTTTCTTTATGTCCAAAATCTCTAAACAGCTCAGTTAGGGTCCATCCATAACTGACATCACAATGTTAGACAGTTGTAGAGCATTTTTTTTTACCACTCTTCCCAATCATCACAAATTTGTTCCATAATTTAGACACCCTCATAAAACATTTCACAGATTCATGACCACCCCTACCTACAAGATGTATTAGTAAGACATTAATAGATGGCCCCTTAGGCTTAGACCTAGGGGGAATTTATTACAGTCAATAAAATTACTGATTGTAACTTCTCACATACTTTTAATCTCTTCTCATGGGAAAGGGAGGCAGTGGGGGAGGGGGGTAATACTCATAGATTGTAGACTTGAGACAGAACATTTTGCTCAGGCCTCATTTGTTAGATTTACACTACATTAGACTACATCAATCATCCAAAATGGAATTTGATACATAATATTGTCATTGGCTTACAAAATTCTGATATTTAAAATGTTATAAAACTACCTTAACTACCTAAAATAAATAGAAATAATATAACAAATAAATTTCTAAAAAACTAAGACTGAAACAGGGACTGACTTTCAAAGCTGACTGACGCCTATAAAATTCAAATTTTCTAGACCATCCCAGTCTGGTCCAACCGGGAAATATGACCAAAGGGACCGTCCATAAAGTATGTCACGCTCCAGAGAAGGGGAGGGGGTGTAAGAAAGTGTTACAGTTTGTGACAGGGGGAGGGGGGTCAGGCCATGTGTGACATCACACATAAATTTTTAAAAATTTCATTTCTAATTTATTTTTTATTTTTGTAGTAGAATTTAATAGCTTTAAAAATAATTTTCAAAAATTTTGTGAAACATTCAAAATAGTTTTATGTCAAAATAGCATGAAATGCCTATCTCCTAAATGTGTTGTTCACGATTCATCTCACTAAGAACGCTAGTATGCTGTTGCGAAGCCTTGTTTTATGTATAGCCTTGCTTTCGTCATTCCTGAAGTATTATTATTTCTATGTTGTCAGCTGCATAATTATGACACTGTCCTTTTTATTATTTAATCACTGGGTTAGGTCAAGTTTCGCTAATCTACTTCTAATCCTGTGTAAAAAGATTGTATAATCGGAAGATTATGTAAAACTTGACCTCAACTTTTGTAAATGAAAAAGCAGCAGATAGATTGATAGATGATGTGTATTATATAATTGTCTAGTCTAATTTTTGCAATATTTGTTTTCAAATTCAATCTAGATTGAGTTACTGCTTCAATGAATGACAGTGACAACTTTTGACAATTAACTATTCTACTATTAAAGTCATTTTAATAATGTGATAGTTCTTTTAAGTGGAAATTTTATATTTTAATACAGTTTAATAGTGAAGTGTGTTTTAGATTAAATTTCAATTAGTTAAAAAAAAATGTGTTCGAAATTGTGATGTACATTGGGGGGAGATTTGTGACAGTTTGTGACATGGGGGGGGGGGTAAAAATGGTAAAAAATAACGTGGGCGTGACATACTTTATGGACGGCCCCTAACTAGAGTAGTGTTCTAGGCCTAATTAACGGTGGGCTGGTATAGGCAATAGGCCTACTTAATAATAATTAAGGTAGCCCTAACTACAAACTAACTAGAGACAGTTAATGATTTTTATCAGTTGGTACCAAGTAGATAGAGAAAATTTAAAATAAACTTAACTTAACCGTCTAAACTATAGTGGAGAAAGAAATCGTACACACCATTGGCCATTGTCATTGATTTTGATTGACTGACACCATTGATTTTTGATTGAGGCCATTGTGTTTGAAACGAGCCATTAATTAGTATTTACAGTACAGTACAGTGTACACTTACGACACAGAATATAGTACTACATTCTATATTATAATTAGTTGTATGAGTATTAAAATAAAATGACGGAATAAAAAAATTAGGCTTTTCTTTCTAGACTCCTAGCCTAAACTTAAACGAAATTTAAATACTATAGACTATGGGCCTACATGTTTTCATTGAAAAGAAAACAGTTGGTGCCAGAAAAATAGTTGGCTTCTAAATTAACTTCGCCTTTAAAATGTAAACAACACAAAAAATAGTTTTACGTCAATGTTACTTTCATGAATGATCTTACCTAAATAGGTAATCGGATCGTTTGTCGTCTATCTTCTTAATAAGTCTGCTCCTGATGAATCAGATTCAGTTTGAACCTTTTTCGACGAAGAAATAGTTTAACGCTGACATAAAGGATCAGTTCGTTTGATTTCTTGAAATTGGGTTATTAGTTAGATTCTTATGATGGGGAGGGGGGGGGGGGCATGCCTAAATTCAATTATCTTTCATTTCATTCCTCATTTTGTCTTACAAACCCAACAATATTATTTTAAATAGTTTTTTAATCCCAACTTCTCACCTCTGGTATCCGGGTACGAACAGTCACTTCGTTCATATTACGCGTTGATGCTTAAAAAAAACGTCATAGTCATAGGCGTATTGTGCTATGATTATGATTAGATCGCAATGCTTCTGTCCACACGTTAGGGATGAATTATTAATGAATGAATGTAGCCTCAGCGGCGACCACAATTTATTTTGTTTAATTAAAAAAATTATACAGTTTTAATATGGGAAAAAAATAAACATCTTATAGATTCGTTTTTGCGCAATGAATTAAAAATATATAGTCTACAATATAAATGAAAATATGATTTATTTTGACCATTTTTACGGTATATTTTTAATGTACAAGTAGTATGTAATACGGTTGAATACGTAATTTTGTGACCAAATTCTGTTTATTGTAGGTTTACATAAAACTGCATCCAAAGAAATCTGCGCCACTGCAAACGGAATGCCTATCTCGCACTCGTCCATCCATTACTGGAATATGGTGCGATCATCTGGGACCCACATCTTACGCAAGACGTGGACACGATGGAGCGAATTCAACGTAACGCGGTGCGTTTTATCGCTCGCGACTACAAATCCACCACTCCTGGCTTCGTCACTGGCCTCTTAAAAAGATTTGACATCCCTCCCATTAAAGACAGACGAGAGGGACTCCGCCTGACATTCTTATTTAAAGTGATCATGTGACTGGTGCCGGCCATCCCAGCAGGCACGTACCTCACCCCACAGAAGCCGGGTAGACTGATCAGAGCAAAACGCTCACTGAACACGGACTTCACCACTGAAATTCCCATAAACAATTACACCAGAAACAATAGCAAATGCTTCAAAGTGCCTCAGTGCAACACAGTGCAGTATCAACAATCTTTCTTCCCACGCACAATGCTAGCATGGAACAACCTGAACGATGCCACTGTGAGCTCGACATCAGTCGAAAGCTTCAAGGCTGCCCTGGCATCAGCTAGGAGCTGTTAGAATAGCAACATCATACCCCCAACCGATGCAAAAATGCCAGTACATGGATGCAGCAATGAAACATTACCAGAATCAGAACCAGAACTTTTAAGTCTATGCTTTTGTTGTAAAACAAAATATGAATTTAATCAGTAAAAGTAAAATTATCTTAATAATAGGATCAGTGGCGTAGCTAGGGTTGGTATCACCCGGCGTGGAAAACTCATGCTGTCAGTCTCTTCCCCCCCCCCCCCCCCCCCCCCCAAACGAGTCATTTTTTTTTTTTTTTTTTTAATTTTTAAAATAAGTCCACTGTATAAAAATGACAAGAACAAAAAACAAATTAATTAAAGCTCTGGGGGTAAATGAATTCAAGAACTTGAACAACGCTAAGTTGAAATTATTTTTACATTAAATTTACTTTATTTAAAATGTCCCTTTCCTGGTCTGCAAAGCTGCAAACCTGTATATCACTTGATTAAAATCCATATCCTTCACCGTAGCCGTGACACATTCAAATGATAGTAGAGTACCGTAGAGTCAGATCAGAACGCATTGATTGTTCCACGGTGGATAGTAAATAGTTTTTCATCATTTTCTTTCTTCAAAATTCTATTTGAACGCACTATTTAGTAAACCAAAATAATACTGGCCAATTCAAGTGAGAAGAATCGGATAAAATATTCCAGTTTTTCTCAAACATTACGTTTACAGTAACTTGGTTTAAATCGACATTGTCAGCACCCATTTCCAAATCATATGTTTTTACTAGCATGTCCATGTCTTTCGCGTGTATTTCCACGTCTATCTCTTCCAATCTCAAGACAACAAACAAAATAATTACTTACGACAGTTTGTTTCATGCATACATTAATGACCTACCCGAGAAACTGACATCCCAGGCAAGAGTGTTCGCAGATGACACGGCGGTGTATAGGACGATCGCCAACAGATCTGACCAGGACCAGCTAATACAGGATCTCAATCGGTTAGCTGAGTGGGAGATGAGCTGGGACATGGAATTTCACCCTGACAACTTCCAGACACTGTGAGTCTCTAGAAGTTGTACTCATCTACACTACCAATACGAACTGCATGGCCATATTAATTATATACTTGAGCCAGTTTCCTCCGTAAAGTACCCGGGTACTTTCAAAGAGAGGTCCGCTGGGACGAGCATATTAAAAATGTTTGTAACCAGGCAAACAAGATCCTGGGGTTCTTAAGGCGTAATCTAAAGATTGGCAACTCATGTGTGAAAGAAAGAGCCTATAAAGCCTTTGTCTGTCCGGTTTTAGATTATGCATCTTCAGTCTGGGACCCATTTACTCAGAAGAACATTGGCAGGTTGGAGGCGGTCAAGCGACGGGCAGCACGCTTTGTCCTGAACCACTACAGGAATACCTCTAGTGTTGGCAGCATGCTAGAAACACTGGGCTGGTCACCATTGGAGGAACGACGACGACTATCCAGGCTCTCTATGATATATGTACAAGATAAATAATGGGCTGGTCCATGGTTCCACTATTAAACAGAAACTCGCCCCTCTCCCTCATAGACAGCGATGAGGCCATGACAGGCAATTCAGGCTCATACCAGCAAGAAACCAGTATATGAACTGCTCATTCCAGCCAAAGACAATCAGGACTGGAACAATCTTTCAAAAGGAACAGTTGAGACGACAACACTAGACACATTTGCATCTATTGCCTCAAGCCTTCAAACCCCCAGTGCATGATTCCCTCACAAAGTAGCCCTTGCAGTCAGTGAAATTTCCTCATCAACACGAGGCTCAGAAACATTGCAAATCCTCTCTACATGCATAGGAGCTAAAATGATCAATAAATTGATCGTGGGCCCTTAAGATATAGAAGAAGAAGAAAAATAACTGTCAGAGCACTATACAAAATGCACCACACAAAGTTGGCAGGTAAAAAACCAGCAGTCGAACAATGACAATCCTGCTAAAATTTTAAGGGGCGATGCTAGTGACGAATAGGCGAAAATGTTAATTTTTAAGTACTTCTGTGTTTCGATAGATTTGGTTTCATAAACCAATTTTTAATTTAAATAGGTGTAAATGATTTTCAAATAAAAAGATAAAAGAACATTTTGTAAATTATCATTTTGTTTACCCTAAAATGGGTAAAAATTATTTTTTCAAAAATGTTTTTAAATTTATAGATTCATGTAATTAGAATCGCCTTACCATATCGTATGACCATGTCAATGAAAAATTTTATTTCTCATAATTTAGATAAATAATAATTTTCCGTCACTTGCGCAAGTTCAATCGGCATTGAATCATGGCCAAATCTGTATTTTTCTGACCTAATTATGATGCATGCTCATTTCTGACGCATCATCATTTACATTTTAATTAAGCACGCATTTGGATTGTTTACATGTGTGGAAAATGTAAGTGTGATCGTTTATCTTTTATGATAGTTGGTTAGACCGATAATTGTGTGCTCTGTAAATATACAACGTTTCAATTTGGTGTCACCCCTTGAGATGGTGTCACCCGGTGTGGTGCGCACCCACCTAGCTGCGCCACTGAATAGGATCATCTTTACAATAACATCGTGTAGTAGCCAAATGAAAATTCTACCATCTTTACTGGCGATGGTATTTGGTAAAAAATGACAAACAAATGAACATTCATTATTCACTCAGTTTAACTAATGTTGAACTTTTTGTTTTACATCTTACTACATACCGATGGATAATTATGTATTGTCATCAACAAAACTTAATGTCGTGTGCCAAACTGACTGCGACTTCATGCTTGGCTATCATAGCTGAGATTTTGAATATGCGAGAACACGAAAGATGACATCTCCATACATCAGCGGTTCTTAACCAGGTGCGCCCCTGGGGTGCAGGTGCGAGACCTACAAAATCCAGTTCTTTTGCATTTTTATTAGCAATTTTGTATCGTTGATGAGCGCGAACTATGTTTTGAAGTAGAGACAGGGAGCGAGTGCGTCCAATGATTTGAAAGAGACTACGCGGCATAAGAAAGTTAAGAGCCTCTGCCATACACGACCATTACAGGTTACAGGCCTACTTAAAGAATTCAGAGGAGAGAAACAAAATCAAGGAAAACAAAAAATGCTGTAACGTTCCTTTTCCTGTGCATCATGTTACATGCAAGTTGATTTGTGAGATTTGCTCGTGTGGATGCATACAAGAAAGTTCTAATTATCTAATCAGGTTTCTCACTGAATTCTAAACACTATAGGTACCAAATAAAAGGACATTGACAAAGATTTAATCTGAAGAATTATCTTGAGGACATCACTGTTACAAACCTATTCTTACTTAATAGGTTCGTTGGCTTCGTTGTCAAGTGGGGTTTAATTATATACACTTCACAACTATAAATCTTAGATGAAATATCTTTATTAATCAACTCATTCTTCGACTGCCGTTACTGTAATCAAAGAAAAGCACTCCACACCCAAATCTACAATACTAATACGTCATATCCCTTTCCACACAATACGTCACAAGATACTAAGAATAATAGATAAAACAACACACATAATCTCAAACCAACGCGCAATCACACTATACACTCAAGTCCCTAACAATTACGTTGGAGTTTGCAGGAAAAAAAAATTGCTTCATTTCAAGTATTCCATTTAAAAAAAAATCAGTTCAAAGAATTTCATGGGGCTGCGTCAACAAAGAAATCGCGCAAACTCATTTTTTTTTAAAATATGGCGTGAACAGCTTTCTCAAATTGTTATGTCAGCCGAATCAGCGGTTTTAGAATTTGTTAGTGTCACGAATCCCGAAAATAATGGAAAAGAAACCTTTTCAAAGACAGAACTCCCGAATAATGATCATGTCAAATGCCACAAGAGTGATTGAATTCACACACAAATGACTGAACTCAGGCACGAATGACTGACTTCACTTGCCACCATGGTCACTAAAGAGAAAAGTTTAAAAAAAATATCTGAGGATTTTGTGTCACCAGCAAACTGAGGAAATCATTTTTCGAACATCTCAGCCTCAGATCAGAGCCGTCACGTGACTATAGGTGGGCCCCCCCCCCCATGCAAATTTTCCGTTTTGCGGCCCCTGCATTCAAAGTTGATATATAAATATTTTTTTTTACACATTTTAACTTTGGGTTCCTTAACTCTTTGAGGCCCACTGCAGTAACAAAAGGGGGGGGGGGGGGGGTTTGCAGAACCCACGCGGCGGCTCTAAGCAGGTGGAACATGTTTTTGGCGTCTTTTGTTTACTATTTCTTATGAAGTAGTTAAAAGATTTAGGAAATTCTTCTACTTCTTCTTTTATGCATTAAGGGCCCACGATCAATGTATTGATCATTCTGGCTCCTATGTTTGTATAGGGATTGCCAATGTTTCTGTGCCTGGTATTGATGAGGATATTTCGCGAGGCTGCAAGGGTCATTCAGCGAGGGTATCGGGAACTGGGATTTGTAAGGCCTTGAGGCAATAGACACAAATGTATCAAGTGTTGTAAAGGTTGAGAACGAATAGAAATTGAACATTGGGTCGACAAGATAAACTACCAAAAATGTTAAGTAAAAAGTCTGTTTGCTTGCATAAGGAGAACGTTTGAAAACGGAGCCTCACAATTTTGCCTGTCTAGGAGCCTCCACA
Source organism: Lymnaea stagnalis (assembly GCA_964033795.1). NCBI lineage: Eukaryota > Metazoa > Mollusca > Gastropoda > Lymnaeidae > Lymnaea > Lymnaea stagnalis. The sequence goes on from CAXITT010000075.1 coordinate 1,326,219, forward strand.
AGGCTTAGGCCTAATGCGAGCACTATTCATTTTTATATAAATAATAATCTCTACACATAGGCTTACTTTTATTTACTAAGCAATGGGATAATGCCAAATCTTTTTGTGTAATTAAGTATTAAGGATAAGTGTATTAAAATAAGATTAAGAAGATAAAGATGAGAGAGTTTCTGTACAAAAGTTTAAGTATGAACTAGAGCTTTATAATATTCTCTCTGATCAGCTGATCTTAGGTATCTGTAATGAGAGGTTGGAATGGGATCTTAGGTATCTTTGATGAAGAGGGTGATATGAGATCTTAGGTATCTGTGATGAATTGGATGGGATGGGATCTTAGGTATCTGTGATGAATTGGATGGGATGGGATCTTAGGTATCTTTGATGAAGAGGGTGATATGAGATCTTAGGTATATGTAATGAAAAGGATGGGATGGGATCTTAGGTATTTGTGATGAATAGGATGGGATGGGATCTTAGGTATCTGTGATGAAGAGGGCGGGATGGGATCTTAGGTATCTTTGATGAAGAGGGTGGTATGAGATCTTTGGTATATGTGATGAAGAGGGTGGGATGGGATCTTAGGTACCGTATTTGGATGAAGGGGATGGGATCTTAAGTATCTGTGAGGAATAGGGTGGGATGGTATCTTAGGTATCTGATGAAGAGAATGGGATGTGATCTTAGGTATTTGGATGAAGGGAGTGGCAATATAGCCACAAAAAGGTTTTATAACAGAATGTTTCTTTAAAAGTTTCTTGAAGTTAAGTTAGTTTAATTAATGTGATAGTGTTAGCTTTATTGTTTAGTCTATTTAATCGGTGTTTTATGTCAGACGATGAATTCTCACACCAGCAGGTCATACTAATGTTGAGTAGGGCTCCAAATGTTGCACTGTAGAGTTCATCTATGCATCACATAATCCTATGGCCAGGTTAATACCTATTCCATTTATTTAAAACGAGAAAATTGTTGGTAGCCACGTGCACAACACAAGCACTCACATTCTACAACCTGGGAAGGGTCGGTCACGCTCATGTGCCAAGTATGCCAGTCATTCCTTTGATGTGAGATCGAGGGGCGAGCCACTCGACACAGCTTTCTGCTTGACTAATGACGTCATTCCTGGCACAGAAATGATGGGAGCGAGGAAAGATACATACTGGCGAAGGAAGTAGCGTGTAAAATAGAGGTGAAACGACTTTACGCCATGCTCCCCCCCCCCCGGGCTTCCCCACAGGGTTGCTTCGAAGTTACACAATTAATAAAACTTTACCTATTTTGTTAGTCCGCTTAGAAGGAAGTAGCGTGTAAAATAGAGGTGAAACGACTTTACGCCATGCTCCCCCCCCCCCGGGCTTCCTCACAGGGTTGCTTCGAAGTTACACAATTAATAAAACTTTACCTATTTTGTTAGTGCGCTTCTAAAATTTTAGATATGACAACTTGGGAAAAACCATGTATGCAGTAAGGATGGCGTAACCAGAAACAGTATGGGAACCCTTAAATTAAAACATAAAAAAGATAGCAATATTTCAAGTAAGTGCTAATAATGAAAAACATTTATTTGCTCAAAATCATAATCAGCATTATAAATGGAAGCTATGTAGGACCCTTAGCTGCTCCACTGCATCCTACCATTCAGGCATCACCTTCAGGGGCGCTACAGCCCTTTTTGGACCCCAGCCTGCTCCTATTATATTCAAAACATTATTGACTCATATTTTTGACGGTTGACATTATTGACGATTGTGAAATATCAGAAAAGCCCTCGCTCTCAACGATGAACTACTTTGGAAGCTCTGTGCTGAGAAGGGTGAATTACTTTGGAAGCTCTGTGCTGACACGGATGAACTACTTTGGAAGCTCCGTGTTGATAAGGATGAACTACTTTGGAAGCTCTGTGCTGACAAGGATGAACTACTTTGGAAGCTCTGTGTTGATAAGGATGAACTACTTTGGAAGCTCTGTGCCGAGAAGGATGAAATGATTTCAGCGCTTGCTGCTGCACAACGGCACTGACATTCTGCGTCTACTGATAAGGCAAATGCTTAAATCGCTTTTACGATTTAATTAAAACTGTGGTGTAATGCTTTGAAGATGCAAATGCTTCTGGAAGCGCTAACTGTGACAATTGGTGTTGTCGTTACTGTGAAAGTCGGTTTTGTCGATACTGTGACAACTGGTGTTGTAGATACTGTGAGAGATGGTGTTGTCGATATTGTGACAGTTGGTATTGTTGTTACTGTGACGGTTGGTGCTGTCGATACTGTTACAGTCGGTGTTGTTGGTACTGTGACAGCTGGTGTTGTTGATACTGTGACAGTTGGTGTTGTTGGTACTGTGACAGTCGGTATTGTTGATACTGTGACAGTCGGTGTTGTTGATACTGTGACAGCTGGTGTTGTTGATACTGTGACAGTTGGTGTTGTTGGTACTGTGACAGTCGGTATTGTTGATACTGTGACAGTTGGTGTTGTTGATACTATGACAGTTGGTGTTGTTGATACTGTGACAGTTGTTATTGTCGATACTGTGACAGTCGGTGTTGTTGATACTCTGACTGATGGTGTTGTTGATACTGTGACAGTCAGTGTTGTCGATACTGTGACAGTTGGTGCTGTCGTTACTGTGATAGTTTGTGTTATTGATACTGTGACAGTTGGTGTTATTGATACTGTGACAGTTAGTGCTGTCGTTACTGTGACAGTCGGTGTTGTCGATACTGCGACAGTTGGTATTGTTGTTACTGTGACGGTTGGTGTTGTCGATAATGTGACAGTAAGTGTTGTCGATACTTTGACAGTTGGTGCTGTCGTTACTGTGACAGTTGGTGTTGTTGATACTGTGACAGTTGGTGTTGTTGATACTGTGACAGTTGGTGTTGTTGATACTGTGACATTTGGTGTGCCGATACTGTGACAGTTGGTGTTATTGGTATTGTGACAGTTGGTGTTGTTGATACTGTGACATTCAGTGTTGTCGATACTGTGACAGTTAGTGCTGTCGTTACTGTGACAGTTGGTATTGTTGTTACTGTGACGGTTGGTGTTGTCGATAATGTGACAGTCGGTTTCGTAGATACGTGACACTTGGTGCTGTTGATACTGTGACAGTCAGTGTTGTTGATACTGTGACAGTTGATGTTGTTGATACTGTGACATTTGGTGTTGCCGATACTGTGACATTTGGTGTTGTCGATACTGTGACAGTTGGTGTTATTGATATTGTGACAGTTGGTGCTGTCGATACTGTGACAGTTCGTGCTGTTGATACTCTGACAGTTGGCGTTGTTGATACTGAGACAGTAAGTGTTGTCGATACTGTGACAGTTGGTGCTGTCGTTACTGTGACTGTTGGTGTTGTTGATACTGTGACATTTGGTGTTGCCGACACTGTGACATTTGGTGTTGACGACACTGTGACATTTGGTGTTATCGATACTGTGACAGTTGGTGTTATTGATACTGTGACAGTTGGTGCTGTCGATACTGTGACAGTTCGTGCTGTTGATACTTTGACAGTTGGCGTTGTTGATACTGTTACAGTTTGTATCAAGGATTTTGGCTACAAAAGGACACTTCGCATCGTTCTCATTCACTGCTGAAAGTGGTTAAGAAACCCCAGTTGCTATGTAGTTTATGTTTTAGAAGGTTTTGATTATGAGAAATGACATAATTGTTGAAATGGTTTTAGCAGTTTCTATACAGTGAGAGAGAAGAATGAAGGCGGCACAGAGAGCAGTGCTGTGAATAAAGAACCTTGTGAGGTATTCAACATGATTTTTATGATTGCCTTTAATTGGGACGACATTTTGTAAATCATTTAGAATACAAATGAGCCAATTGAAGGCCTATTCAAATAGGAGTTCGTAAAGTTCTATTAAACTAAACTCAGTGTTTCGAAATGTCATTGGTAATTAACAAAATGTCAAAATGTATTTCAGAGACAGATATGGATTGTATGGCACCATCCATCTGTTATTCACTTCTGAAACAAAGTTATATCCATTTAATCTTCATAGGGACTCCAAGAAATGTTGCTCAAAACTACCAAGATGTCATGGTGAGGAAATATGGCGAACCTCAGATATTTGTAACATTCACGTGTAATCCTAATGGTATAGGGAGTTACAGGGAATGATGAGTGACGGGGAAGAGTGGTGGAGAGGAAGTGAGGAGGTGATGGAGTGCGATGGTCGTGAGTTCAGGGGGGGAGAGCGACGGAGAGTCGGAGCGGGGTGTGGGGGGGAGGCGAGGAAGACATCTGATGTCACTTCCTGATTTTATGTCCTCATGTTAAACCAAAAACACGTGTGCCAATGAGGACAATGTCCCACCTGAACACCGAGGTTTTTCCCACTGGCTTATAAAATTTGGGAATTAAAGAGACTGAGCTAGAGGAAGGCGTCCTCGAAATTCCCCCAGTCTGCATTGAAAATGGACGTATTGTTGATGCTGTCTTTCCTGAGGTCATCCCATCAAGAGAAGACAACATTGCTAATTGGAAAAACCTGACCTCCAAAACACCACAACTCAATTAAACTGAATGAAAATATTCTCAAAACTGATTCAATCTGAATTGAAATGCTCTACCAGCATTCTATACAGGAAGACAGTTCATATGCCGAGGAGGTAGCACAATATCCATTGGAGTTTTTTGAACAGTTTAACCTTGGAGGTATATTTCCTCACATAATTAACTTGAATGTTTTTGCAGTTGTAATGTTACTACGTAGACTTTACTTATCAAGATGTCTTTGCAATGACACCAGAAGATATCAAAATTCATTGCATGTCCAGTCCTGACCTAATCTAAAGGTACACGACTATTTATTCCAAAAGTTATTTTTGCGCCCAGTGAGCCTGAACTTCCCTTTACATTAAGACGAAAACAGTTTCCATGTAGACTTGCTTTCGCTGTGACAACCAACAAAATCCAAGGGGAAACAATTAATTCTGTTGGTATACATTTGCTGGTCTCTAGGATTCACTGATGGACAACTTTGTGTTGCATTTTCACGAACAAAGACCTTTCAGCTTGTCAAGGTAAAATTCTTAGGAACTGACCAACAATTCAACTAAAAGAAAGACCACATAGGTTACACAAGAAATGTTGTCAGCCGTGGCTTTATATCAATATAGGCAATAAAAATGCTTACCACCTGGGCGTAGAACGGGTACTTCAGCTAGTACGTGTCTCACAAAGAAAAACATTTGTAAAGCTATAAAAATTTAACACAAAACATTTAAAATATTTATCTAGCTCAAAAGTCAGCCGTCATATGCTAGTCCCAAGCTATACGTCTCTGTTCCACAAAGTGGGGCGTTGTGCCCCTTGTGGGGGTAGGTTGAAAACTTTGAAGAGACATTTTGTCTTTTAGAGACAGAAATATGTATTTAACTTTGAAGTCAGGTCGAATACTGCCTGGTACATTCATAATCATTGTACAAAGATAAATTATTTAGATCATAAACAATGGGGTCGTAAAGCTAAACAGAGAAAAGATATACAACATTAAGTTAAGAAGTTCTCAACCAAATTGTTTCTGCCTCATGAAATTCTCATCTGTATTCTTAATGTTGGTTTAGAGCTGTAGTATTGTTTCGAAGAAAATTTGACCTTGCATTACTCAAATACCAACCCATTGGACACTTCGGGGGATTTGAGTTGAAATCAAGTACATGAATGACTTCAATGAAATACCAACCCATTGGACACTTCGGGGGATTTGAGTTGACATCAAGTACATGAATGACTTCAATGAAATTATTGGATAACAAAACACAAATCGAATCTTTCCTCCAGACACCCACATTTAATTATAGTTATGTCATTCTATGAGTGATTAATTCATTGCTATAACAAGTTTATTGGTATTTGTTTATAACTTAAATGGACAATTTGTCGTTGCTTTTGTTACGAAACTTCAAACGACTAATGGCATGAAATGTTCAAAATACTATTGACAAAAAAAAAATTAAAATATCAAAATATTATTGATACGACATGATCAAAAGACTATCGATACGAATTTTCAAAAAGGAAATTTTCGGGACTATTGGCAGAAATTTTTAAATTACTATTGTCACGAAATGTTATTAAAATATTAGCGCGAAATTTTTAAAAGACTATTGGCACGAAATTATCAAAAAACTATTGGCACGGGCATTTGTTGTGGGTCACTGGGAAGTTGTTTGTCACTTGCAGATGAACAATGGCGGCCAGGGATCCGTGGAAGCCGGAGTTGTAATCGGTGGCAACCTCGTTCAGGATGTAATCAGTCCTCCTGTCACGGTAGTTGTCATTGGCCTCTGGGCCGCCCACGATGGCGCCCACCAGGGTCTGGGGGCTCGGGCCTTGGGCATTCAGCTGGTCGTGGCTGCAGGGAGCAGGCCTGTCCGGACAGGAGGCGGCCCTGTGATGAGGCTGTTGCGGGTAGTTGTCTCCGTAGCCGATCTGGAAGCTGTAGCAGCCACCGTCGTGGTGGTTGTCTCCGAGGATGTAGTTGATTTGTTCGATGGCCCAGACTCGGTACTTCTCTGTTGCGATGCCGGCCTCTGCTGCCAGGAGTGCCAGGAAAGCGGTGTTGGCAGCGTACCTAGAGATGTAGAAGATGTTTTGTTTAGCAGCGTACCTAGAAATATAGAGGCCATGTAAGATAGAAGCGTACCTAGAAACATAGAGTCCATGTAAGATAGAAGCGTACCTAGAAACATAGAGACTATGTAAGATAGAAGAATACCTACAAACATCCAGGCCATGTAAGATAGACGCGTACCTAGAAACATAGAAGCCATGTAAGATAGAAGCGTATCTACAAACATAGAGGCCATGTAACATAGAAGAGTACCTACAAACATAGAGGCCATGTAACATAAAAGTGTACCTACAAACATAGAGGCCATGTAACATTGAAGAGTACCTACAAACATAGAAGCCATGTAAGATAGAAGCGTATCTACAAACATAGAGGCCATATACGATAGAAGTGTACCTACAAACATAGAGGCCATGTAACATAAAAGTGTACCTACAAACATAGAGGCCATATACGATAGAAGTGTACTTACAAACATAGAGGCCATATATGATAGAAGTGTATGTACAAAATAGAGGCCATATACGATAGAAGTGTACCTACAAACATAGAGGCCATATACGATAGAAGTGTACCTACAAACATAGAATATCTACAAACAAAAAGGGCCGTGTTAGCAGCGTATCTAGAAACAGACGCCGTGATAGATAGAAGCGTACCAACAAACAGACACCGTGATAGATAGAAGCGTACCAACAAAAAGAGGACGTGTTTGTTAGCAGAGCACATACAAATATAGAATTACCTACAAAACATATATTTTTGTTTAATTCACAATACCGCTTTACCAATCATATGAGGAAGTAGGGTAACATTATTTAGTACTAATTACAACATGACATGGAGTCTCATATTAATATAAGACAAAGAACAAATCAATGCTATCTATGCAGAAAGTAAAAATTAAAGGGGCACAACTTCGAATAATAAAGCAAGTAATCTAACACGGCTTGTATGTGATGCCCCCTGACATAAAACCACTGTACCTGTTGGCTCCCCACTGGTCCCTCCAAGCCAGACCACAGGGCGTGTATGTGATGCCTCCTGCCGGTAGCCAGGCCTCCATGAAGCCAACCACAGCGTCCTTGAAATGGCTGTTTTTAGTTTCCTCATACAGAATCAGCTGGCAAGCCACTGCAATGTTCAAAGACATAGTTCATGAACTTTAAAAAACAACAACAAAGTTTCAGGGACAAATCAATAGTTTTGTTTTTGTTATAGTACTAGAGTCGTCCCGTGGGTAACATTTTATAAAAAAAAAAAACAATGACAGATGCTACAACATGTTTTTTCTGACGTGATAATACAAATGGCTGAAATTAAATGTTTTAACTTTAATTACTGTAACAAATAGGAACCTAATTGTCATTTTATTGCATGGAGACATATTATAGAGTTTAGCGGTACGTTGATCTGTTTTATTTTTATCCGGTCCCCCCTTGAATTTTATAGCAAATATGCACACCAACGTGCATACCAAACATGACCACCAAACATGCAAATCATAGATCACATCAAACGTGCACATAAAATGTTTAAAATAAAGAACGTGGTGGCCATGTGTGACTTGGCAGCGTTTTCGGCCTGGCCATAAGAGGAAGCAGACTCCAGCTCTTCCAGGGCCATTCCAAGCTGTCGGTAAATTACCTCCCCCCCCTTACACCCATACTCTACACCCACCCCCCCC
>CAXITT010000075.1:1335144-1373059 GCA_964033795.1 Lymnaea stagnalis
TCTAGTTCAGACACCAACCTTTCTAGTTCAGACACCAACCTTTCTAGTTCAGACACCAACCTTTCTAGTTCAGACACCAACCTTTCTAGTTCAGACACCAACCTTTCTAGTTCAGACACCAACCTTTCTAGTGCAGACACCAACCTTTCTAGTTCAGACACCAACCTTTCTAGTGCAGATACCAACCTTTCTAGTTCAGATACCAACCTTTGTAGTTCAGACACCAACCTTTCTAGTTCAGACAGCAACCTTTCTTGTTCAGACACCAACCTTTCTAGCTTAGACAGCAACCTTTCTAGCTTAGACACCAACCTTTCTACTTCAGACACCAACGTTTCTAGCTTAGACACCTACCTTTCTAGTTCAGACACCAACCTTTCTAGCTTAGACACCAACCTTTCTAGCTTAGACACCAACTCTATTTTAGACACCAACCTTTCTAGTTCAGACACCATCCTTTCTAGTTCAGACACCAACCTTTCTAGTTCAGACACCATCCTTTCTAGCTTAGACACCAAAATTTCTAGTTCAGACACCAACCTTTCTAGCTTAGACACCAACCTTTCTAGCTGAGACACCAACCTTTCTAGCTTAGACACCAAACTTTCTATTTTAGACACCAAACTTTCTAGTTCAGATACCAACCTTTCTAGTTGAGACACCAAACTTTCTAGTTAAGATACTAACCTTTCTAGTTCAGACACCAACCTTTCTAGTTCAGATACCAACCTTTGTAGTTAAGATACTAATCTTTCTAGGTCAGACACCAACCTTTCTAGGTCAGACACCAACCTTTCTAGGTCAGACAACAACCTTTCTAGCTTAGACACCAACCTTTCTAGTTCAGACACCAACCTTTCTAGCTTAGACACCAACCTTTCTAGTTCAGATACCAACCTTTCTAGTTCAGACATCAACCTTTCTAGTTCAGACACCAACCTTTCTAGTTCAGACACCAACCTTTCTAGCTTAGACACCAACCTTTCTAGTTCAGATACCAACCTTTCTAGTTCAGACACCAACCTTTCTAGTTCAGACACCAACCTTTCTAGTTCAGACACCAACCTTTCTAGTTCAGACACCAACCTTTCTAGTTAAGATACCAACCTTTCTAGTTCAGACACCAACCTTTCTAGTTAAGACACCAACCTTTCTAGCTTAGACACCAACCTTTCTAGTTAAGATACCAACCTCTCTAGTTCAGGCACCAACCTTTCTTATCGTCCCAACTCAGGGCCCAGGCCCAGGCGTCCTCCACGAATGTCTTGGCGTCGTCCAGGTACTGGTTGTTTTTGGTGGCCCGGTACAGCCAGGCGCTGGCCTCGCACATCTCGTCCTTGTCCCCACTGGACGAGTAGAACTGGGAGGAACCGCTGAATACGCCCCTGTCGTATCAAAGTTGACAGTGTTGACCGCATGCTAACTGGGTCGACTCGACTTTTCAAGTTTAAAATAGTATCTTAAGTTTTATCTAATTTATTAAGTACTGGTACTACACCAGAAAAAAGAGATGTTTGTTTTCATTAACATTTTAGATTTCAACTACTCTCTTATTCTTTTCTTTAATTTTTAGGTAGAATACATACATACATATTATTGATATAGACAGATAGAAAGATAGATAGATAGATAGATAGATAGATAGATAGATAGATATATAGATAGATAGATAGATAGATATATAGATAGATAGATAGATAGATAGATAGATAGATAGATAGATAGATAGATAGATAGATAAATAGATAGATAGATAGATAGATAGATAGATAGATAGATAGATAGATAGATAGATAGATAGATAGATAGATAGATAGATAGATAGATAGATAGATAGATAGATAGATAGATAGATAGATAGGTAGATAGATAGATAGATAGATATATAGATAGATAGATAGATAGATAGATAGATAGACAGACAGATAGATATAGATAGATATATAGATTGCTGTCCTGATAAAAAGGTTAGCACATGTATTCTGTGAAATCATTATGACAGCTTCATCTGGATTGTTTTATTTGCACCTATTTCTTGCGTCTCATTAATTAGGTGTATGTACCTGTTAGACTTGGCAAAGGCGTAGAGACTCTCAGCGGCTGTGAGAAGCTGGGAGCTGTAAGCGTTGTCTCCCTTCTCCTTGAACGCTATGGAGCCAAGAGCGAGAGCAGCGGCTGTCTCGGCGGCAATGTCACTCCCCTGTGAAGGGTACGACACTGGATTAAAATTGGCGTTCATTTCGGGAAAGATCTCAGAAAATAGCGACGTCATTCGTACGTTTCTTAACCGTCAAGATCAAACGAACTGCACAATCTCGCTTGACGGAGTCACACCGACGTCTGATTGGTCAATAATTTGTGTGTGTTGAGTTTCTTTGTTCAAAGACATTAGTGGTTTATGTTGGTAGGGTATCATTACCATGAGTTAAATAAAAATTTAAAAAAATAATTGCATTCTATATATGGGTCTTAACATCTTTGCAGTCATTTTATATAGAATTCATTAGAAGTTGATGCACGAATTTTGTATAAATGCAGCCATATCTCGAGACACTGTTTCATCTTACAATATCTAACCCTAACACTAACCCTAACCCTAACACTAACCCTAACACGGATTCTAAAATCGGACACCTTTTTTTTAATAAAAAGAACAAGAAGAAAAAAAATTATCCCTTTTCGTTGTCAAATTTCGCTTATGCCAAAAATCAAACAATTAAAAAAAAATCCAAAATACAAACATTTTGAGCCCTAACAGCACATAGACAGAAGGCCACTACACATCTGTGTCAACGATACACACAACAGCACATGATCAGAAGGCCACTAAATATCTGTGTCAAAGATACAAACAACAGCACACGAACAGAAGGCCACTACATATCTGTGTCAACGATACACACAACAGCACATAAACAAAAGGCCACTACACATCCGTGTCAACGATACAAACAACAGCACACGAACAGAAGGCCACTACACATCCGTGTCAACGATACAAACAACAGCACACGAACAGAAGGCCACTACACATCCGTGTCAACGATACAAACAACAGCACACGAACAGAAGGCCACTACACATCCGTGTCAACGAAAGGCCACTACACATCCGTGTCAACGATACAAACAACAGCACACGAACAGAAGGCCACTACACATCCGTGTCAACGATACAAACAACAGCACACGAACAGAAGGCCACTACACATCCGTGTCAACGATACACACAACAGCACACGAACAGAAGGCCACTACACATCCGTGTCAACGATACAAACAACAGCACACGAACAGAAGGCTACTACACATCCGTGTCAACGATACACACAACAGCACACGAACAGAAGGCCACTACACATCCGTGTCAACGATACACACAACAGCACACGAACAGAAGGCCACTACACATCCGTGTCAACGATACAGTCAGGTGACAACACGCTAGAACTGACAACGAACCTTGTTGGATGAGCTGATGTACTGGCATGGCCTGGCCATGGTCATATCTTCAGGACGGCCCCAGTACGAGTGGTCAGCACCACCATCGCCCACCTGGGCGACCAGCTGCTTGCTCTGTGGGTTCCACCCCTTGAGGAAGTAGTCCAGGGGCCACTTGATCATGTCGTACATATTGTCCAGTTGGCCGGCCTTGACGTAGCCGTCCTTGAACCTTGACATGTTAGATACATCTTATGTATAGTGTGCTACAGCGCATTTGTTAAAGTGTCCTGGTTTGCACATCTCTACACATAGAAACCCGTTCATTGTTATATTGAATACGAGATTTGCACACACGACATTTTTGTGGGGACATTTATCTATACAATAACGACAACATGCACGTCATCACTCTGTCATTGTCTTACTTTCTCCAATTTTTGCCAAAGCATCGGGCATGCTGTATCTGACATCAACGTTGAAGCACGGAGAATGTTAGGTATTATAAAAAAGGGACAATGCATACATTTTTTTAAAAAAGTTACTTAAAATTTAGAAACCACAATGTCGTAGTTATTACAATGGGACCAACTGTTGTACTACAGCTAAAATCGCTGCTCGCAGATTGGAAAGGAAGTTGTTTAGCGTAGAGTAACGCTTTACATATTAAGAAATGTGAAGGATTTAATTATAGTGCACATTAATCCTAAAGATGTGTCAGGTGTCCTACAGTTGTCCAATCAGCTACTCTATTGAGGTAGATTGGATCCCGTTATTCGCACACAATATCGACATACAAGTTCAACTTTTTATCAATATGATTTCGTAGTTTATTTGTTGATTATTTTTTTTATATTAAGCCCCCCCACAGCCCCCCTACCCACAGCCCCCCTCCCCACAGGCCCCCCCAGCACCCCTCCCCACAGTCCCCCACAGCACCCCTCCACACAGGCCCCCACAGCCCCCTCCCCACAGGCCCCCCACAGGCCCCCCACAGCCCCCTCCCCACAGCCCCCCACAGCACCCCTCCCCACAGGCCCCCCATAGCACCCGCATACTAGTTGCAGAGACAGACTGCGTCTTTTGATCTACACCTGTCATGAAGTCTCGCACTCGTATTAACACAGGCTTATCTCTGCGTGTTTTCCAAGAAGTGATCAAGCTAAACAAATAATTCGACCAAACTCTTCTTGTAGTCATGACGTGGGGGTGCCAGTCAGGTACAAGACTCGTATTCGGTTACTTGTAGTCATGAAGTTAGAGTGCCAATCAGGTATAAGACTCGTATTCGATTACTTATATACCCCGAGTACTCACCTGATCAAAGACCACAGCAGCAGTGTGGATGTCGAAGCCATGGGCAGACCAAACTTGACGTGGTCACCAGCGTCGTACCATCCTCCAGGTACGCAGTCATTGACAGCGGAGTCTCCCCTCCAGTGGATGGGGTTGTTGGCCGGCAGTTTACCTGACCTGTGAATGGTGGACTCAGGTCAATCCTCTTCATAATAAAAAAAAATCCCTCTAAAAATGCTTAACACTGCATTAAACCCTTCATCAATAAATCTTCAAGAATATAAAACGTTATTGTTCAGGACCCCAATAGCAAGAAGATAATAACATTAAATAATGATTTAATTTTAGTGTTGTTTTATTGCTGAGAGTTTGGTACAGTAATCTTGTTTCATAGGATTTGTCTTTTAATGGCGGAAATATGTTAATAAGACATCCGGGCGTAAAGTCTGGCCAATCTTAATTAAGATATTAATAAAACATCCGGGCGTAAAGTCTGGCCAATGTTATTTGAGATATTAATAAGACATGCGGGCGTAAAGTCTGGCCAATGTTATTTGAGATATTAATAAGACATGCGGGCGTAAAGTCTGGCCAATCTTATTTAAGATATTAATAAAACATCCGGGCGTAAAGTCTGGCCAATGTTATTTGAGATATTAATAAGACATGCGGGCGTAAAGTCTGGCCAATCTTATTTAAGATATTAATAAAACTTCCTGGTATTACGTTTGGCTAATCTCTCAACAGCTGTTTGGTAATTCTAGTTTAATATGAACCTTAGTCTTGACGAAAACGTACTAACAACTTAATGTTACGAAAGATTTTACAAGCAAACCGTTACTACACTATATGTGCGAACATAAATTGTTAAAGCCATGTTTTACGAAAACTTTGTGTGAAAATAGTAACGTTACGTCATGAGATGTGACGTTTTCCGGTCTTGGGAATGACAAACCCTACATTAGCTGCAATATTTTCGGAGATCACATAGATACCTTTGTGGATTCTGATTTCAGAGCCATCTTCTTTAAATACTTAGGCTCGAATCTTTATAGTCCTAAAAAAGCAGTGGTCTCGCTAAGGTTGGTGCCACCCGAGGGCAGATCAAGATTTTTGCCGCACCCCCCCCCCCGCAAACGAAAAATATATGTAACTTTTTTCCCCCGAAAATGTCGCCCTCTTCAACCTGGTAGCCGTCGTTGCCCGAAAACCCTTTCACCCTTAGAACCGCTAAGTTACCTCTGAGCGTCGTAGAAAAGGATTGATTTTCCCAGCGCGTCGGCGTAGTCTTTTTTGGCAGATCCACCACCCGTGTGGGGTGCAGCGGTGTGGGGTGCACTCGTTGCACCTGCGGGTCCATCCATGCCTTCGATGTAGATGGTAACTTGGGGGGAAATGTCCCCCGTGGTCTTAGCCAAGAAAGTGAAGCACAGCTTGTCGCCGATATGTTGCTGGGCGTCGTACATTTTGTTCTCCAGCAGGAATTCTCTCGGCGACAGTTTCGTAGCCTCGGCGACCCATATTTCAATGCTGTCCACATCCTCCGAAAATGTCAGATGTGCCTTCCAGCCGTCCATTTCTGTCGTGATGGGTATGCAGGCCTCCCCTTGGAAGCCACCTGACCAATGGTTTGTCACGGGGACGTTGGTTATACAAAGCGCGGGCACTGACAGTGCCAACAGTAGGATTGGGAACAACCACATGATCACAATCTGAAATCAGAGAAAAGGTAATGTGTCATTAATGAGAGTTTAGTACAAACAATTAAATTTCCAAATTCAGACAAAATATTCACCAAGTCTGACAAAAAAAGCTTTAAATATTAGAAAAAAAACAAACAAACTTATCTATCTTCTTCTATCAGAAAATAATGGGGAATCCCATCATTATTCATTAAGAGACAACCATAACATTAATTTTTTTTAAAGACATGTTTAATGACGTTAAAATATGATGCGTAAAAATGACGCTAGTGTGAACAGGTATAAACAGATATGTAATGTAACGTCCACATTTGCCGAGTTAAAAGATTAACCAAGAAAAGATGTCAGATAATCACAGGCATTTTGTTCGAATTAGGAATGTTAAAGATCTAATCAACAGATGCTCAAGAGTAGGGCCAGTTTTAGGCGTTCTGGGGCTCTCGGCGCAGCCAACAAATTTGCCTATAGCTATATATTAAAACACTTCCCACCAAATGCAAAGGAAATACGAAACAATGGTCAAGGGTCTCTTGATTCTTGGGGCCTTAGAGCACGGAACCAAACCAACCTTACCTGAAAACTGGGACAATCAAGCCCTTATAATGACATGGTTAATCCAGCCATTTTAACAACAGGGAAAAATGAAGCCTTATAACTACAGGGACAATACAGCCCTTTTAAAAAATCTGGGAAAATATAGCCCTTGTAACAACAGGGACAATCCAGCCCTTAAATTAACAGGGACAATCCAGTGCTATTTCTATAGGGACAATCCAGTCATTATAAAAAAAGAGAAAATCAAGTCCATATTAAAAAATACAACAACAATTTTTCTATTATAGGAATAAATTGATATACAATCATTATAAAATATTTAATTTGAAAAAGGTTTATTTAAGATGCCATTGAAAGCTAATTTTTTTGCTTTAAAATCATGAACAATTATTTTTTAAAATCTAAGAAAATTAATCAAATTAAATTCATTAAGGCCGTACTTTCAAACCAGTAAGAAAAGATCACATGATATTTTATTTGCTATAACTGCGGTTCTTATTTCCATCTAATTAACTTTTTTGTTTGTTTGTTTTTTGTTGTTGTTTTTTTTGGGGGGGGGGGTGGGGGTGGGATTCATGACTACTACACATAACACAGCGATACGTTTCAAAGTACATCGAACCACTTACCGAAGAGAGCAGCTGATTGTGTCTACTGATGAACAGACGGGTCGTATATACTAATCAAATTTGTCAACGTTAATCTCGACACGTGCCTTTAAATGAGTGCCTTCCCTTCTCCTGCCTTGCAGCTGGCTCTTCGATCGCCTCCCCTTTATCGGAAGCCCCCTTATAAATGATAAGAAGCAGTGTCTAAATTATGGTTAGTATGCCGACGTCTATTCTTTAGTGCTCCGAAATATTCGTTGATTTTCTTAGCTTAAAATTTTCTTTGTTTCAGGAGTTGTTTACGCTGAAATATTTTATAACGTCCTTCGCCCACTTAGCAAATGTTGTTTTCTTGGTACGTGGGCGTGCTTCCGTTACTTGATGAACTAGTTATATGAACTCTCACTAAAGTAAAAATACATGTAAAAAAAAAAAAAAAATAACACATGAAACATTTTGAATAAAAACTAAAGTAAAAATACATGTAAAAAAAAAAAAAAGTGACACATGAAACATTTTGAATAAAAAACGCCTGCTATCTAAAAGGTCAGTCCCCCACCCACATATATAGCTATATAAAAGGTCAGTGCCCCACCCACATATATAGCTATCTAACAGGTCAGTGTCCCACCCACATATATAAGTCTTATCTCTCGGAAATAATCTCTTCATCACGATCTGCTCTTCCGGATGTGTAGGTTGGAGGGGAAAGAACTCAGGACTCTTTTATTTGGACTTGCATAACAAAATTTTATTTTAAATTGGCCTGATATGAAAGTGCACTACCTTTACACCTGGCGGTTACATTTGGACTCGCTACGTAACACTATTCTTGTAACAATCCTAATGCAGCGTTGCTTAGATATGTCTACTGGTGCGAGTGTTTTGAATTTTTACCCCTTTAGCATCCGAAATACAAAAATACGACATCAAAGGCACACGAAAAACAACAAACAAACAAACAAAAAAGGAAATCCACACCAAAAAATTAAGATTTTGTATTGAAAAGTGTGAATGTTTGATTTTTTTTTTTTAAATGTGTCCCGTGGATTTCATCTGCTGTATTGTCATCTCTGAATGGTTTTTTTTGTCTTTCATGAATTCTCTGACCCCCAACTTATGGTGATATGTGGTGAGTTACGGTGATTAATATAAAAAAATGAACAGTGGGACTAAGACAAATACAAGAGAACGGGTTTCACTGTTTCGGCCCCTTTAGACCATCCTGCTGTCAACTCTCACAAATGACCAGATTACTTGGCAAAACTCTGCATAGAAACGTAAAGGTTATTGTATTTTATTTTTAAAGGGATAAAACATGAAGCTGGAAAAAAAAAGCCAGTTTTAATGATGAACAATGGGAAAATTGGAGGTTACCCCCTTAAGCAAATTTGTTTGTGTGTCTTTTAATGGTGTGATTAGGTTGCTCCTTTTATAGGTTTTTTAGTATTATAATTTAATTAGCTTTTGTTAATTCAAGTTAAATTATTATTTTGTTACTTAATATGCGCCTTTTCTACAAATTTTTTTTTGGGAGAGGGGGTTTTAAACAGGTAAAAAAACTTTCTTTGAACCGATGGACAGGTCTGCATTACCTCATCCAATGAGATAGGCAGGTCTACATTGCCTCAACCAATCAGATAAGCAGGTCTGCATTGCCTCAACCAATCATATAGGCAGGTCTGCATTGCCTCAACCTATCACATAGGCAGGTCTTCATTGCCTCAACCAATCAGATAGTCAGGTCTGCATCGCATCTACCAATCATATAGGCAGGTCAAAAATGCATCTACCAGTCAGATACGAGGTTGATCTGAATTGCATCTACCAATCATATAGGCAGGTCAAAAATGCATCTACCAGTCAGATACGAGGTTGATCTGAATTGCATCTACCAATCAGATAGGAGACATGTCTGCATTGCATCTACCAATCATAGAGACAGGTCTTCATTGCATCTACCAATCATAGAGACAGGTCTTCATTGCATTTACCAATCATAGAGACAGGTCTTCATTGCATCTACCAATCAATCAACCTGGAAAACAAGATAAGAGATTATTATAAAATGAATCTAACGTTTGCAAGTGAGAAAGTGCGAAAAAAAATTTCTATGTCTCCATTCGATTTGTAAATCTTGTATCACTTGACAAATTCACCAGATGATCTTGGAGATATTGATGATATTAGACACATTGATGGTATTGGATACATTGTATTCTCCCATACTATGAATTGTGGCAAGCCATGATTTTGGCACTACAACCCCGCTCCAGTTTTCTCAGATTTCGTATCATATATAAACAAACATTCATGGCTCAATTTTTTGTAAAGCGGTAACGTCTATAACAGTTTTATACTAGTGCATGTTTGAAACAGTGAGATATCCTCATCGGATGTACAAGGGTTGCCAAAGTGAATGTTTAAAATAGTGAGATATCCTCATCGGATGGACAAGGGTTGCCAAAGTGAATGTTTGAAATAGTGAGATATCCTCATCGGATGTACAAACGTTGCCAAAGAGAATGTTTAAAATAGTGAGATATCCTCATTGGATGTACAAACGTTGCCAAAGAGAATGTTTGAAATAGTGAGATATCCTCATTGGATGTACAAGTATAACCAAAGTTTTGTCAGGAAGTGTTTCGACATTGTCGTCACTCGATTCCGTAAAAAAGAAAAAGCATCGTTTTATTCTTTAATTCCAAACTTTTTTCTTGAGTAAAAAGGTCATGGATCAAAGGTCAAAGGTCTTGTGTGAAATCAGCAACTGTCTTTTTATACACGAGGATCGTGTAAGTCTACATTTCAACACCAAGTACATTGTGATAAGAAATGAACACACTCTTTCAACGTGGGCAGAGAGAGAGAGAGAGAGAGAGAGAAAGATAGATAGAGAGATAGAGATAGATATAATAGATATATATAATAGATAGATAGCTAGATGATAGATAGATGATAGATAGATGGTAGTTAGATGATAGATAGACGATATATAAATAGATAGATAGATAGATAGATAGATAGATAGATAGATAGATAGATAGATAGATAGATAGATAGATAGATAGATAGATAGATAGATAGATAGATAGATAGATAGATAGATAGAGAGATAGATAGATAGATAGATAGATAGATAGATAGATAGATAGATAGATAGATAGATAGATAGATAGATAGATAGATAGATAGATAGATAGATAGATAGAGCGAGCGTAAGAAAAGAAGCGTATTTTGAAGAAGGGGATGACTGGGACGTTTGTGTAGAAGAACGTTAGAAGAACGTAGTGATTATGGGAGTTGAACATCTCCTTAAATTTTAAGTGTAGGACATGTGATTTAACGGCAAGATGAGCTTGTCTGCAAAGAAACAACAGTTTTAATCTCTAACATCCAGAAACAACAGTTTTAATCTCTGACATCCAGAAACAACAGTTTTAATCTCTAACATCCAGAAACAACAGTTTTAATCTCTAACATCCAGAAACAACAGTTTTAATCTCTGACATCCAGGAACAGCAGTTTTAATCTCTAACATCCAGAAACAACAGTTTTAATCTCTGACATCCAGGAACAGCAGCTTTTATCACCGTTGAATGATCAAAGAAAAATACTAAATTTGTTTCTATTTATTTTTTTTTAAATTTTATTTCTTTAAATCTGGCTAAGTTGCTATGAACTGGTTTTAAATCCACAATTCTGGTCCCAAATGTAGGCTACATATCGGGTTTAATGTCTGTAAACCTAAAGCCTTCATAAAAATTTTTAAAATGAAAACCTAATTTCAAATAATAAATGATCTTATTAAATGTTTACTTTAATTGTCATAAATCACGCCTAAAGATAAAAGCAAAGTAAACAAACAAACAAAGCACGTTTGTCTTATGGCCATGGTAACATGAAGGCAGGACAATTCAGGCATTATGATAATATCATGAGAGGAGCTCTCATTTCTTAAGCTGGAAATTTAAGTCTTCATTAAAAAAATGCATTCATTCAATTGTAAACGGAACAATAAAGAAATTCAGGAAGACAAGCAATAATACGGTTTAGAAATGTTTTTATTTCCGATTGTTTAGTGATTGCAAGGGCATTTGTTGTTGGTCGTGGGGAAGTGGTTGGTGGCTTGGAGGTGAAGGATGCCAGCCAAAGCTCCCTGGAACCCAGCGTTGTAATCAGTGGCCACCTCGTTGAGGACGTAGTCGGACCTGACGTCGGTGTACTGGTCATTGTCTTCGGGGCCCCCCACGAGGGCGCCCGTCAGAACGTGCGGGTTGGGGCCCTTGGCGTTGGCCTCCGTGTAACCGCACGGGGCGGGCTTACTGGGGCAGGAGGCGGCCCTGTGGTGGGGCTGCAGGGGATACTTGCTGCCGTACCCGATCTCAAAACTGTAGCATCCGCCATCGTGGTGGTTGTCCCCGAGGATGTAGTTGATCTGCTCCACGGCCCACTTCCGGTAAGCGGCAGTGTTAATTCCAGCTTCAGCAGCGATCAGTGCAAGGAAAGCGGAGTTGGCAGAAAGTCTGGAACACAATAAGGCGACGTTCTTGTGTTAATTATTCCATTAATTTGTTGTTATTTAATTCTAAGATATTGCAATGAAAATGAAAGCTCTTCCCAAGTTAACTCTGGTTAAGTGGCGCTGACAAATTCAAGACTTGTTGATGTTAAATGTAAAAGAGCTGTTTTTGAGAGTTCGAAACTTGGCTAAATGTGTGTTTTCTGGTGACTTGTTTTTTAAAATGTCTAAATATGTTTGCCCTGGTGACCTGTTTATCAACTAGTGTTTACTATTTTAAAAGGTGTCTGTCAAATAGCTTGTTCCGTAAATTGTTTTTAAAGTATTTAAAATACTTCTCCGTAAATTTTATTCCATTGAGTTGGCAGCCCTGGTAATGGACCTTCGCCCTCAACAACAACTCAATGGCTTACCGTAGAGATCCCCATTTGTCGGCCCAGGCCATCCCGCAAGGTGTGTACTTGATGCCGCCACCAGGGAGCCAGTGGTTGAAGAAGTCAACGACCGCAGTTTTCTGGGCGTTGTCCTTGGTCTCTTCGTAAAGCAGCTCGTGGCAGGAAACTGGGGATTGGCCAGGACAAAGTGTCAACTTACTCGTGATTGGTGAGAAAAAAGTGTTAACTTACCGGCGGATTGGCGAGGACAAAGTGTCAACTTACTGGGGATTGAGGAGTTCAAAGTGTCAACTTACCGGGGATTGGGGAGTTCAAAGTGTCAACTTACTGGGGATTGGTGAGATCAAAGTGTCAACTTACTGGGGATTGGTGAGTTCAAAGTGTCAACTTACCGGGGATTGGTGAGATCAAAGTGTCAACTTACTGTGGATTGGTGAGTTCAAAGTGTCAACTTACCGGGAGTTGGTGAGTTCAAAGTGTCAACTTACTGGGGATTGGTTAGGTCAAAGTGTCAACTTACTGAGGATTGGTTAGGTCAAAGTGTTACTTACTGGGGGAATGGCGAGGACAAAGTGTCAACTTATTGGAGATTGGCGAAGACAAAATGTCAACTTATTGGAGATTGGCGAGGACCAAGTGTCAACTTACTGGGGGATTGGCAAGGACAAAATGTCAACTTATTGGAGATTGACGAGGACAAAGTGTCAACTTATTGGAGATAGGGGAGGACAAAGTGTCAACTTATTGGAGATTGGCGAGGACAAAGTGTCATTTTTGGGATTGACGTCGACCAAGTGTCAACTTACCGGGGCATTGGCGAGGACTAAGTGTCAACATGGTAATCTTTACAAAAAGAAAATTCCAAAAATTGCATTGATTGAGAGAACATTGAATTTTTTTTTCTTTAAATGCACAGACAGAACATTGCATAATTCCAAAACTGCACAGACATAACATTGCATAATTCCACGACTGCACAGACTGACAGAACATTCCATGAATTGCTTGGACTCACGCCGCTTGTTCTCCCACATCAGCGCCCAGATGAAACCAGTCTCAGCGAAAGACTTGGCGTCAGTGAGGTACTGAGCGTTGTGTGTTGCCCTGTACAGCCAGACTGCCGCCTCACACATCTCATCCTTCCAACTGCTGGATCCGTACGTCACACCTTG
Source organism: Lymnaea stagnalis (assembly GCA_964033795.1). Lineage (NCBI taxonomy): Eukaryota > Metazoa > Mollusca > Gastropoda > Lymnaeidae > Lymnaea > Lymnaea stagnalis. Next base: position 1,348,836 of record CAXITT010000075.1, read on the forward strand.
GTAGGTGCCTCTAAGATAACACACAGCTCTCATTAAGCCAAAGAAACAATAGATACAACTCGAATTAAGCAAATGAGCTATCAGAAGTTGAAAAAAAACTTATATGCTTTACTTAAAAAAGTGTCAAATATATAAATTGTTAAAATTATTATTTTATTTTATTTTCACTTATTTGAACTTTGTTCTCAAATTCATCCAATAAATTATTTTAGCCTTCAGAGTGTATTTTCAGACTGATTGGTGATTGCTGGTTTTATATTAAAGTGGAAATCATAGATCGTTAAATATAATTATTTTTTTTTAAATTCTTTGTTACGATATTTTAATAAAATTCTTCCCAGTGTGAAAAATATGGGGAGGGTGGGGGGTATACTTTTTTATGTTGCTTAATATTTACGAATATTTTTTCACCTGCCAAATGGGGTAAATTATTACAGTCTAATGTTATGAAACAACAATTTGGACTCTCTAATGTCATCGTTATAATGTCATTTGCTAAAGTGCAAGCCATGTCATTTTGCAAGTTTCCATTACGCTCTACCTGTGGTCATGTCCAAACTTGTAGAGACTTTGGGCCGCACTCAGGAGCTGGTTGGCGTACGCTGTGTCTCCTTTGTCCTTAAACACCAGGTAACCCAAGGCCAGGGCGGATGCAGTGCCCCCAGCTACGTCACTGCCCTGCATGGAGAAAAAAACAACAAATTTATGTTGCAAAAAAACAAAAAAACAACAGCGTAATATATAAATTTAAAACTATCATCTCTTTCAGTGGTCGACAGCTTTATTTTTTTGCGTCTAAGGAAATCTCTATAAATTCTTTCTGCTGAGAAATATTGAGGAACCGCAAAAAGTCAGTCTAAAAAATTTGACATGTGCTGCATGTGACCCATGGCACGCATCTCTTCCTTGAAACAGCTTCATGCGACCCGCGAGACGCATCTCTTCCTTGAAACAGCTTCATGCAACCCGCGAGACGCATCTCTTCCTTCAGACAGCTTAATGCCATCCGCGAGACGCATCTCTTCCTTCAGACAGCTTCAGGCGACCCACGCGACGCATCTCTTCCTTGAAACAGCTTCATGCGATCCGCGAGACGCATCTCTTCCTTGAAATAGCTTCATGCAACCCACGCGACGCATCTCTTCTTTGAAACAGCTTCATGCGACCCGCGAGACGCATCTCTTCCTTCAGACAGCTTCATGCGATCCGCGAGACGCATCTCTTCGTTTAAATAGCTTCATGCAGCCCAAGCGACGCATCTCTTCCTTGAAACAGCTTCATGCGACCCGCGAGACGCATCTCTTCCTTGAAACAGCTTCATGCAACCCACGCGACGCATCTCTTCCTTGAAACAGCTTCATGCGACCCGCGAGACGCATCTCTTCCTTCAGACAGCTTCATGCGATCCGCGAGACGCATCTCTTCCTTTAAATAGCTTCATGCAACCCACGCGACGCATCTCTTCCTTCAAACAGCGACATGCGGTTCCGGGGACGCCGATGTCAAAAAAACTAATCATTGAATGCATTTTGATTTATTTCAACAGTATTTTGAACGAATAAAACTGCAAAGTATAAGATCTGGACACTATCTGGAAATTCCATTTCACGGCATTCCCCATTTGTGTCCTTTGTAAATCTTGTGTTGGTTAACAGAAATTAGAGACACTGCGATATGGAGAGCATACATCTATGAGGACTGACACATGACAACGGAAGAACTAAATGTATAAAAGGCTAATTTATTCAAACCTTGTCTCTGAGTTAGTGTAAGTCAGTGGCTTTCAACCTTCCTAATGCCGTGACCCTTTAATACAGTTCCTCATGTTGTGGTCCCCCCTAAATCATAAAACTTATTTTCTTTGCTCCTTCATAAATATGTGTCTTCGATGGCCTTAGGCGACCCCTGTGTAAGGGTAATGCGACCCCAAAGGTTCACGACCCCCGGGTTGAGAACAGCTGGTGTAAGTGATCCATAAATCTGTTAATGGTTTTCATTTGTTTTTAAAATGGAAAGAGATGTATGGTCCAAAAGATATCAATGGAACTGACGTACCGGGTGGGCAACACTGGCCACCTTGCACGGACGGGCCATGGTCATGTCTTCAGGACGGCCCCAGTAGGCGTGGTCAAGGTGCTCATCTCCGACCTGGTACACGAGCTCTTGTTTCGTCGGGTTCCAAGCCTTAAGGAAGTAGTCCAGCGGCCATTTGATGGAGTCGTAAAACTGGTTGAGTTGTCCCGCTCTCTGGTAGCCATCTTTCCATCTGAGGATTAGATCCAATGGTTTTATGATATCAATAGAAAGGTAGTGTAAATAGAATCATTTGTTTTATTGTCTGGGCAGAAAGGTAGTGTAAAGGTTAGAGTCAATGGTTTTATTGTATATGGGCAAAAAGGTAGTGTAAAGGTTAGAGTCAATGGTTTTATTGTATATGGGCAGAAATGTGGTGTAAAGGGATTGCTTGAAGGAAACAATAAAACACAGACCACTCAGAAAATAATTGTCATACTTCTGCATGGATGACGTATTTGTTAAAAAAGTTACTTAACAATTTGGAGAAAGTTACTTTCATTGATGGAGAGACCGCCAATACAAACGCATGAAGAAAAATGGCTCGATTGAACTGAGAGAGGAGGTACTGAGACTCCGCCGAACCATTCAACGCTTATTGCGTAGATCGTATTGGAACTACATGAACGGCATCTTCTCAGAGAAAGACACCCCGACCAAAGATGTCAAGAACAAGCGCTTCTGGAGCTATGTGAAGCACCAAAAGTCCTCAAACGCTGGAGTTTCCCCCTTGAGGTGGGATGGTCAATTGACATCTGACCCAAAAGCACAGGCGGGGATACTCAATCAGCAGTTCCAGTCTGTCTTTGGTGACGGTAGAGAGTACTCTGAGACTGAGTTCCTTCTGAAGACCAAAATGATGAACAGAGCCTACCCTATCATGGGAGATATCCAGATATCAGAACAAGATGTGTTTGCTCTCCTCAATACCATTAACCCTTACAAAGCATGTGGTCCTGACAACATCAAACCACGAGTGCTCAAAGAATTAGCCAAAGAAATCGCTCCTGCACTGACAATTCTCTTCCAATCGTCACTATGCACAGGAAATGTTCCAGCAGACTGGAGAACAGCGCATGTCACTCCAATTTACAAGAAAGGGGAGCATTCCGACCCTGCCAACTATCGCCCGACATCCCTCACTAGCGTCGTCTGCAAACTAAGGAGCACATAATCGTAAGCACAGTCATGAAGCATCTTGAAAGCCAAAATATACTCAATGACTGTCAACATGGCTTCCGAGTCAATAGATCATGTGAGACCCAGCTTCTCGAATTTGTAGAAGACCTGATGACCAATCTGGAGAACCACAAGCAGACTGACGTGCTAGTAATGGACTTCGCAAAAGCATTTGACCGGGTGAATCATAGTTTGCTTCTACACAAACTCCAGATATATGGGATTCAAGGCACCACTAAAACATGGATCTCTAGCTTCCTCAGCCACCGACGCCAAGCAGTAGTGGTGGGCGGTACAAGCTCCTCCTTTGTCAATGTGAAGTCAGGGGTCCCCCAGGGATCAGTCCTGGGCCCCTGTTTGTTCCTAGCATACATTAATGACCTACCGGAGAAACTGACATCACAGGCAAGACTGTTTGCAGATGACACAGCAGTGTATAGGACGATCGCCAACAGATCTGACCAGGACCAGCTACAACAGGATCTCAATCTGTTAGCTGAGTGGGAGATGAGCTGGGACATGGAATTTCATCCTGCTAAGTGCCAGACACTATCAATCTCTAGAAGTTGTACTCCTCTACACTACCAATACAAACTGCACGGCCATATTCTTGAGCAAGTTTCCTCCGTAAAGTACCTGGGTGTTACCATTCAAAGAGAGGTCCGCTGGGACGAGCATATTAACAATGTATATAACCAAGCAAACAAGACCCTAGGGTTCTTAAGGCAAAATCTAAAGATTGGCAACTCCTGTGTGAAAGAAAGAGCATATAAAGCCTTTATCCGTCCGATTTTAGATTATGCATCTTCAGTCTGGGACCCATTTACCCAGAAGAGCATTGACAGGTTGGAGGCGGTCCAGCAACGAGCAGCACGCTTTGTCCTAAACCGCTACAGGAATACCTTTAGTGTTGGCAGCATGCTAGACGACGACAATCCAGGCTCTCCATGATGTACAAGATAAAGAATGGGCTGGTCCACTGTTCCAGTATTAAACAGAAACTCGTCCCTCTCCCTCATAGACAGCGACGAGGCCATGACAGGCAATTCAGGCTCATACCATCAAGAAGCCAGTATAGGAGCTGCTCATTCCTGCCCAAGACAATCAGGGACTGGAACAATCTTTCAAAAGGAACGGTTGAGGCGACAACACTAGACACATTTGTGTCTATTGCCTCAAGCCTTCAAACCCCTAGTGCATGATTTCCTCATCAACACCAGTAACAGAAACATGGCAAATCCCATCTACATGCATAGGAGCCAAAATGATCAATAAATTGATCGTGGGCCCTTAAGATATAGAAGAAGAAGAAGGTCTTATTGTTGACGCGTGCTTCGCTCCCCAAATAAATTATACGTGGATGCACAACTGATGGGATTATTATATTAAAGTGATATTTAGTTATATTTTAACTCCAATAATATGTCTCATTGTATATTTCATAACTCAATGTTTATGGACTATTTAAAGTTTTTTAGACTGCCTTAACATTATGCTCGCCAATAGATATATAGGTGGGAAATAAGCAGAGTTTGTACATAATGCACCTCTTATCTGTGTGTGCACAAAGCAGCTCCTATCTATACATACACAAAGCTCCTCCTATGTATATGAACACAATTCACCTTCTCTCTGTATGTATACCGCGCACCTCTTATCTGTATGTACATTATGCACCACCTATCTGTAAGTAGACAATGCACCACCTAACTTTATGTATACAACTCACCACCTACCTGTATGCAGACCAGAGCAGGATGGTAACTGAGGCAGACATGGGCAGTCCGAATTTGACATGGTCACCTGCGTCATACCATCCACCAACAACGCAGTCATGCAGAGCCGAGTCACCTCGCCATGGGATGGGATTGTTGGATGGTAGGTGACCGGATCTGAGCACGAATTCACGCAAAAGTACAATCAAACATTGTTTGTTTCATGAGATGGATGAAGAAAATGTTTGAATTGACTACACACATTGAACGATGCAACACAAATTTAAAAACACTATAGCAGATCTTCATGATGTTAATTCTAAGCCTAATTTGGCTATTTAAGAAGTAGAATGTCCTTTCTTGTGGACTGCATTAAATCAATATATCATTAAAAATAATTCACACTATTATTATCACACTATCACACTATTTAGTCAGAAAAAAATTATGAATTAAATGTTTGTAGGAAATGTTTGTTTAAAATGTTTTAATCAAATTGTTGTATATAAATGTTTATATAATAATATAAAATGTTTGTAACAAAATGTAATACACTATTTAGTCAGAAAAAAATTATGAATTAAATGTTTGTAGGAAATGTTCGTTTAAAATGTTTTAATAAAATTGTTGTATATAAATGTTTATATAATAATATAAAATGTTTGTAACAAAATGTATTACATGTGTGTGGGAAATGTGTGTATGAAATATTTGTATGAATTGTTTGTATGAATTGTGTGTATGAAATGTTTAATGTGTTTCTATGAAATATTTAGTAAAATGTTTGTACGAAATGTTTTGTAAGAAATTTTTGAATACAATTTTTAGTATAAAATGTTCGTATGAAATGAATGTAAGAAATGTTTGTATAAAATGTTTATAATAAAATGTTTGTAGGAAATATTCTTCAAAATAGTTGAAAAACTTGCTTTGGTGGATTTTAAGAAATAATTCAAAAAATATTTTTATAAAAGCTGACACTATAAAAAGCTGAAAATATAAATAGCTATCCTGTACTTATAAACGATTTTCTGTTTAAATTAAACGAAACAAACATGTATGTTAACAAGAAGGTTAATTTTAAGTATAATAAAAAAAGGTTACAGTATTATGGGTAAGTCTTGCCAATCGCATTTCTTGAGTAATAAATTTGGAAAATGTACAAATAAATTTATTGGAGGTCTGCTGACCGTAGAGTAGGCTACTAACCTTTGTGCATCGTAGAACAAAATAGATTTGCCCAGAGCCGAGCCGTAGTCTTTGGCTGATTCAGCTTGGCTGATGAACAGCACTACGGTCAGACACGACCCTAGAAGGTACATCCTTCAGGTTTAAGCTTCAGAAGAGTTTCAAACAGGGAAAAAAAATAATTCATTATGGCAAATAAGAATCGCAGTGGGTGTTGGAAAGATAAACAGATGGACAAATAGACAGATGGAAAGATAGACAGATGGACAAATAGACAGATGGACAAATAAACAGATAGAGGGATGCACAAATGGAAATATGATCAGATAAACAGATGGAGTGATGGATAGATGGATAGATGGACGAAGGGACAGATACATGGATGGACAGCTAGACAGATAGATAGATGGAGAGCTGCACAGATTGACAGATGGTCAGACTTAAATAAAAAACAAATGAGTCACAGATGGCTTAAAATAAGACGTGAAAAAACAAAAGCTACGTTAAAAATCTATTTGTTAATAGTTTACAAGCTTTTCTGTTAACTTTTTCAAACCTGTTTGTTAAGTATATGTCTTACAAACTGTTCATCAACTTCTATTTTCTTACAACTTAAATTTTTTTTTGTTGTTATCAGTCCTATTTTTTTCCTTGGTAACAAGACTTAGAAGAAGAAAAGATAAAAAAAAGCAAATCAATAAAGTAGCGACGCAATTTATGACGTCAACGGAATGGAGAACTATATGAAAGAAAGCTTTGGTCCGTTTTATCCTGTAAAACTCAGACATAAAACTTTCTAACAGAGACTAACATATACATATCCTGCCAAAAACATCCCCTTTAGTGATTTTTTAAAAGTTTATGATTGTTCTTCCTGGGTCTTACATTTTTAGCTACGTATGAGCAAGTACAAATTCATTTTTTAAATATTTAGAATAACAAATTTCAAAAAGATCAGACCAAAAAATAACCCCACAACTTAGTGCCCCTGTTTCATTCAAACAGTTCAACCTCCTCCTCCATATCTTACCTTGACGAATGAAAAAATCTAACTTGGAATAATGATGGGACAAAACATGAACACATTTTATAGACAATTCAAAGATTTCAGTCGCACGAGACTGGAAAAAAACAACAAAAAAAACTAGGGCAGGGTTAGAGAATTGACAACAGACCAGAGAGATAATATATCAAGGCCAGGTATTGTTTTTATTATGTATTTACACACGTTATAGATTTGTAACTTTGCCCAATAATGCTTTGTTCACCTGCCACCGTCCTTAAACATGGTATCTGGAAGGGAGGGGGGAGCAGCTTTCAGGGTATAGTAATAAGAAACATAACACACAGGGCAAGGGGAAACCTGAAGACAGACAAACGGAAACGCCAGACGGTATTAATTATTCAACAAAGAAATTTACTTTGCCTACGACGGCAACATACTGGAGCTAGATTTTTTGAGGATGTCGTTATCAGATTTTTGGAAACATGTCATGATCAGAATTTTGGAAAGACGTCATCATCAGAATTATGGGTAGAAGTCGTCTTGGTGGCTCTAGGCTATCTTTGCCTTACATGACATTTAGCCTAAGCCTTTTGTGTCGGACAATGGAAAGTTTGAAATAACAGCGAACTAGGCCTGTATCTTCTTTAAGTCAAAATGTAGCGTCATGTTAGGAGATACATTTGTTTAGATCTATTACTTATTTTGAATTTAGGCCTTAAATTATGCAATGTAATCATTCGGGAAATCTAGGACATAGACCTGAAAGTGGCTTCAGGAAGCTGAGCCAAGGATACAGACCTAATGAGGCTTCAGGAAGCTGAGCCAAGGATACAGACCTAATGAGGCTTCAGGAAGCTGAGCCAAGGATACAGATCTAATGAGGCTTCAGGAAGCTGAGCCAAGGATACAGACCTAATGAGGCTTCGGACCGACCTAGACATGAAAGAGGCTTCAGGAAGTGAGACATCGAAATAGATTTAGAAAAGGCTTCAGGAAGCTGAGATACGGATATAGACCTGATAGAGGCTTCAGGAAGCTGAGACACTGACAAAGACCTGGAAAGAGGCTTCATAAAGCTTGGACATTGACATAGACCTGAAAGAGGCGTCAGGAAGCTGAGACACAAACATAGACCTGATAGGGGCTTCAGGAAGTTGAGACATGGACATAGACCTAAAAGAGGCTTCAGGAAGCCGAGGAATAAAAAAACAACAGCTCGTCTCAATTTGTCTAACATGAGAGAAAAGGATAAAAGAAAACTGTCTTGAAAAATAAAAAAAAACCTCTAAGTGTCTCAGTTCATCTATCATCAAGTTGTATTCTATGATACAGCTACAATTGTATCGTACGCCCTTGGTGCATATTATTTATTTTACAATCTTGACAGAATCAAACGTTTAAAAATATATATAATTTAGATTTCATTGACATCATCGATGTACTCAGTCTATCGCGTCTAATGGTGCCTCACATGACTGACCAACATTTATTTCGTTGAAAGCTGCCTAGCGGGGCTGACCAACACTTACTTCGAACTGTTATGTTTTCCATACTGCTCGTCTGAATAACTTTATACCAGTAAGCGAATCATTTCACAATGTGATCGCGGCGCTAATGCTCGGCGTGGCTGTGTTTACAAACTAAGCTTTTGATTGAACGCCAATCATACGGTGTTCTTCAACTGGCTGAACAGTGCACCAACCTGTCAACGCAGTAACATTTAAAAATGATACAATGTTATTTAACCAGGTGGACAGTGTATCAACCTGTTAATTCATTAACATTTTACTTAAATATTGAGCAGACAGAGATTTAATTTTTTTTTTTTTAGTTGCAGGTTAGGTGATTTAAATTAATCGCTTTATATTTGAAATTCAAACGACAAAATTATAGTGGGTCAAATGGTTACTACGACAAAATTATAGTGGGTCAAAGGGTTACTACGACAAAATTATAGTGGGTCAAATGGTTACTACGACAAAATTATAGTGGGCCAAATGGTTACTACGACAAAATTATAGTGGGTCAAATGGTTACTACGACAAAATTATAGTGGCTCAAATGGTTACTACGACAAAATTATAGTGGGTCAAATGGTTACTACGACAAAATTATAGTGGGCCAAATGGTTACTAGAATGGTTACTATGAATTGAAGTTGAATATATTACATATTACATTATTTTTAAGTCACAAAAAATATTTATCATATATATCATATCATATGTGAATGTTTGTATGTGGCTTGATTTGTTCCACATACGTTTTTACACGGATTGATGGATCTTGACCAAACTCGGCACACATATCCATCATTATCCAGAAGGAACTCTTAAGGGTTTATGAACTTTTTATAACATTCCGTTTAGGGCTGGGGGCCCCGAATCCGTTTCTTCCTTATATGAGCTATATAAGTAAAATTTAAAAAAATACTCCTACATGAGTAGATGGATCTTGACAAAACTTAATACACATACACTTTATTATCCATATTAAAATATCGAAGGGTATAAAACTCGAAATATCCATTCCTCTGGGGTCGGGGGCCACGGTTTCATTTTTTCTTATAGTAGCTATATAAATATCAATTGGCTTAGTACTCCTAAATGAATAGATGGATCTTGACCAACCTTAGTACACATATACTTGATTATCCATATTCAAATACCGAAGGGTACTGAACTCATAATATCAATTCTGCAGGGGCTGGGGGCCCCATTTCATTTTTCAGTATTTATACAGAAATGTTGATATGGCGATATTGAACAGATGCGTTTAACTGATAGTGTTGTACATTTAAATTAAAATGTCTGTTTTGTACAGTCAAGTTGAGATCGCAGAATTGTGAAGACTTTAATAGTATAATAAGATACCAAGTGTGTGGTCTGTGTATTAACTAACCTTTAATCATACGTCCACATTCTTTTTGTACCTATCATCTCATGATCCCTCACTCCAGTTCTCCAACCAATATCCACGCATTAAATTTAAATATTAATTTAAAAACCAACTCACCATGTCATTTAATACATTATGACAACACAGGACAACATAGGACAACACAGGACACCCAGGACTAGCCGTCACAAATTTCAATCAGTATACAGACTACAATAATCCTCACTTTTTCGGGATTACAGAAACTCTTCACAGTAAACTTGGATCCATTGTAAGTATCGGTACTTACTTCTCTTGGGATGCCGTGGCGAGCAAATTGAACTTTTATATGAATAATCTCATCATTACCTTTGAGAGACGGAATGAGACTAAAGTCAAAGAATCTGATGTAGTGATCAAAGGGAAGTAAATAGTTATTACCAGTATAATGGAAAATATCAGCTCCTATTTTCCCCAGGACACAATGAGATTTGTTGGACTATCATAGAATGTTTATTTATGGGACCTTATGTATTGTGATCGGAACTATTATTTCACTCTTTTTTGAAAAGTAAACCATTTCTTTCACTTAGTGCATTCTAATTTCTTGTGGAAACTTAGATCTTCTATCTGGCCATCGTGATAAAATATTTAGCCATAAAAGTCAGTGGCGTAGCGAGGCAGGTACGGGGGGTGACACCATGAGTTCACCGCACCGGGTGACACCAACCCTAGCTACGCCACTGATAAAAGTGTCTGAGTGGCATCGTCCGCTGTTGCTTATAAAAATATGTTCATCTTTTAACCTGAAATAGGTAGAACCTGGTCGCAGTCATCACTCTACGGATACTGCCTTGGTAGGGGTGCTCGTCAGGGGGTGTCTGGGATAAACATTTCTTTGCCACGCTTTTATTTCAGACAATTTCATATGTCGTAGAAGCCTCCTCTGAAGCCTGGGCTGTTTGATACTTCTGCAGTAGAGTTAAGTCCGAAAGATTGTCTCATAAACATGTACATTTCAAAAGTTGTGTTGAAAGTTGTAAGAGCTTTAAAATATGTATCAAGTTTAATTTGCCAAAAAAAACAAACAAATGACTTTGCGTCTAACACAGTGACAACTTTACAGACACTAAGTATGCCAACTATTTTTAAATGGTTGGTAAAAGGGTAATATTTTCTTAAAATGACAGTGTCAAGGTGTCTATTTTCAGACCACCAACTTTTTTCAACAATAACCAGCGAGTTAATCCATGCTGCGAGTTGACCCATTCTGTGAGTTGACCCATGCAATGAGATGACCCATGCAATGTATTGACCTATGATGTGAGATGACCCATGTATTGAGTTGGCCCATGCTGTAGGGTGATTATCTTTCTCAAAGACAATTTCTTTTTCAATGCGATCAATTTCTTTCTTAAAGTCATCTCTAAAAGCCAGAGTGTACCGCTGTCCTAATGTGTGGGTCAATTTTGATAGTGTACTCTTCTTTCATGGAACTGAGACCCCTGATTACATCTGCATGGGGAGACAGGTTTCATTTTTAATAACATCATTTTAAAAAAAAGTTTAGATGCTGGCAACCAGGCAGTTCCAGGTTTGGCATGGATTTTTTTTTTTACAATTTGAAATTCAAACATCTCTGGTTTATTTACTGTACAGTTGACCAATCCCTTGCTGCAGCAACCAATCGTTCTTTAATGGATGTTGTAAGCCTTGCAGTTTATTTCTGAATTCTCCACTTTTGAAGTTGACTAACCAATCTGTAGAAGGGAAAATATACCTTCCCTACTTTGTCCAGTGTGAAGGTTATTTGCTTGTCATCAAGGGTGACCACCAATTTTCACTCTTTGCAAAGTCTGCTTTTCAATGAAACGCTAGCAATGGGGAACCTTTCTTCACTCGAATTAGCTATCCTCTAACTGCTAAGTCAAAAATCTAATAGGTTTAGACCTGCGTATATAATCAATCTAAATGATCAATAAATTGATCGTGGGCCCTTAAGATATAGAAGAATCTAATTCGGTTTGCCACAGTTGTGACATAATTGACCGTAAGCGGGATATTCTCTTGGCAGATGATACTTTCGGAAATATATTTACACATAGTATTAGAGTGTCCTCCTCATCCTCATCCTCAGGTCGGTTAGTCCTTGGACCATTGGGGCGCCACAGATGACATGTGAACCATCCTCCTCCATTCCTCTCTGTCTTCTGCACTATGTACTGCATCGCCCAGTGTCAGTCCTGTCAACTCTTTGATGTTATCCTCCCACCTTTTTCTTTGTCTTCCTCTTCTACAAGCTAAAATGGCAGTGGTGTATAGAAAATCTAACATGTCGAATGCAATGCTGTATAGACAATCTAACACGTCGAATGCAATGCTGTATAGACAAGCTAACATTGCAGTGTTTTATAGAAAAGCTTACATGGCAGTGTTGTATAGACGAGCTAACATGGCGATTGCAGTGTTGTATAGACAAGCTAATATTGTGATGGCAGTGTTGTATAGAAAAGCTAACATGGTGATGGCAGCGTTGTATAGACAAGCTATTATGACAGTATTGTATAGACAAACTAACATGGCAGTGGTGTATAGACAATCTAACATAGCGAAGGCAGTGTTTCATAGACAAGCAAACATGGCAGTGTTTCATAGACAAGCAAACATGGCAGTGTTTCATAGACAAGCAAACATGGCAGTGTTTCATAGACAAGCAAACATGGCAGTGTTTCATAGACAAGCAAACATGGCAGTGTTTCATAGACAAGCAAACATGGCAGTGTTTCATAGACAAGCAAACATGGCAGTGTTTCATAGACAAGCAAACATGGCAGTGTTTCATAGACAAGCAAACATGGCAGTGTTTCATAGACAAGCAAACATGGCAGTGTTTCATAGACAAGCAAACATAGCAGTGTTGTATAGACAAGCTAACATTGTGATGGCAGTGTTGAATAGACAAGCAAACAAGGCAGTGTTGTATAGACAAGCTATCATGGCGATTGCAGTGTTGTATAGACAAGCTATCATGGCGATTGCAGTGTTGTATAGACAAGCTGACATGTCGAATGCAGATTTTCATAGACAAGCTAACATGGCAGTGATCTATAAACAAGCTAACATATCGTTGGCAGTGTTGCATAGACAAGCTGACATTGCAATAGCAGTGTTGTATAGACAAGCTTACATATCGATGTCATGTTGTATAGACAAGCTAACGTATCGATGGCAGTGTTGTATAGACAAGCTAACATATCGATGGCAGTGTTGTATAGACAAGCTAACATATCGATGGCAGTGTTGTATAGACAAGCTAACGTATCGATGGTAGTGTTGTATAGACAAGCTAACATATCGATGGCAGTGTTGTATAGACAAGCTAACGTATCGATGGCAGTGTTGTATAGACAAGCTAACGTATCGATGGCAGTGTTGTATAGACAAGCTAACATATCGATGGCAGTGTTGTATAGACAAACTACCATATCGATGGCAGTGTTGTATAGACAAGTTAACATGGCGATTGCAGTGTTGTTTAAACAAGTTAACATGGCAATGCTAGTGACGTTATGGACCAGCTAAAAAGTCTGTGGCAGTTTTGCATTACAAGCAAACATTGCTATTGTAGTGTTGTATAGGCAAGCTAACATGGTGATGGCAGTGTTGTATAGAAAAGTCAATGTGGCGATAGCTATTTTGTATAGACAAACTAACATGGCGATGGAAGTGCTTTATAGACGAGCTAAGATTGCCATGGCAGTGTTATATAGACCAGCTAACATAACGATGGCAGAGTTGTATAGACAAGCTTACACGGTGATGGCAGTGTTGTAGAGACAAGCAAACGTGGCAATGTCATTGTTGTATAGACATGATATGTTTTCGATGACAGAGCTGTATAGACAAGCTTACATGGCGATTGCAGTGTTGTATAGACAAGCTTACATGGCGATTGCAGTGTTGTATAGACAAGCTTACATGGCGATTGCAGTGTTGTATAGGCAAGCTTACATGGCGATTGCAGTGTTGTATAGACAAGCTCACATGGAGATTGCAGTGTTGTATAGACAAGATAACATGGCTTTGGAAGCGATTTATACAAAAACTAACATGGCGATGGTAGTGATGTATAGACCAGCTAGCATGTTGGTGTCAATTTTGCATAGACAAGCTAACATTACGATGGTAGTGTTGTATAGAGAAGCTAACATGGCGATTGTAGTGATGTATAAACCAACTAACAAGTCGATGGCAATGTTTCATCGAACAGCTAACATCGCGTTGGTAGTCATACATAGTTGAGATGGCAGTATTGCACAGACAGGTTGGTATGTGAGTTTGATACATACAAGATAAGATGGCAGTGTTGTACAGAAAAGTTTAGATGGCCGTATACTGTATTAATAGTTAGCCTAGTAACAACACACTAGTCTTTCTGTGCTGGTGACGTCATTATTTCTTTTCGGCACCCAACCTCCCCCCCCCCCTTTAGTGTGGGAATTTGTTTTAACCGGGTCACTTAAATTTGTTGTTCTGACGGGTCTCGACGGAGAATCGCAAACGATATCTAAATTGTCGCCAAAATCATACAAGAAAACAGGTCTGCAGTAGCCTTACTACATAATTATAATACGAATCCGTGATACATGCACACTCGTGTTATTTCGTCAATAGCAATGTTTATGGGCTTGATAAGGATGAATTTCAAGAAATGAATGGTTTGAAAAGGCCTAAGTTTGCTTTAAAATTATTTGAAAAAAAAAAAATAAATCATTGAAACTTTACCATTCCCTGGGATTATGCAATATTATTCACCTTTGCCTATGACAACATTGATGAGCTTGATAATGATAGATTATAATGAATAAAGGTATAAAAATGAAGGAATTGAATAAACCAAGGGTTCCAACGTTCATTTTTGAAAAAAAATGCCGATCATTAGTGTCATTAAGGAATGCGATCCCACCGGAGAGCAGGACCCCACCGAGGAACGGGATCCCACTGGAAATAGAGATCCCATTGGAAATAGAGATCCAACCAAGATTTAACTGCCAAAAAATATTCCTAAAAAATCTTAGCATACTTCTTGCTGATCCTGATACCAACAAGGTGTTCTCATCCCTTCCACTGATTGTCTTTAGAGGGGACAGAATTCTAGGTGATCTTCTGGTTCATAGTCGCCTTCGATCTCAACCGTCTTGCGTTCGTACTAAACCATGCTTAAGAAGCCGCTGCAGGACTTGTTTCTTTACACTAAAAACTGAAAGCATTAGCCTCCCTGAAGGTATCTTTACCATTAAAGAGGGTTTCACCTGTGTCAGCAGAAATGTAATATATGCGATTGTGTGCCGTAGATGCCAATCAAGTTACATAGGTGAAACTGGGAGAAGATTGGCTGATAGGTTTACTGAACATCTAAGGGGTATTGGGCAATGAAAACCTTCCCCGGTCTCGTCTCATTTCAACAGAAAAGAAGATAAAGGTGCATTGGATGTAACCATTACGGCACTGATTTCATGCAGTAATACACCAGAGAGAGTTAAAATGGAAAATACATTTATTCAGCTGTTTGGCACAATATCTCCATCATGGTATTAATCAAATAATATCCTACTGATGTTTCTCTGTTTCCCTATAGTTCATCTCTTTTCTTATTGCTGTGTGTCGATGTATCCCTGGATATTCTGGAAAAACTTACAAAATAAAAACTGTAAATATAGAGATATAGTCAACAGATACGGATATCTTAGAGAACGAGAACCTCAAGACAAAGTGTTTGTTTTTCTACCACAGAAAGTTGGATTTGAAAAGGATTATAATTATGTCATTTGTTGAAGATTTTTTATCGTATTCAAGAAATAAATAGAAAATTGGTTTTACACATGTTTCGAGGGGGTTATTAAATTTAATCTAGAATGTTCCAGAAATTTCTAAATTGTTCCAATGGGATATATAGTGGGATCTAATGGATTAAATTTTAGCTAGTTCTATTCATTTCTTAACTGTCCCAGAGTTTACTGTTCTCTCAGTAACACTGAGTAATTTTGTTATACGGTATCCCAAAGGGGTCGGGATCCCATCATAATCTTTATCTCAAAGGGATTAGGATCCTACCAAAAAACTGCATTCCACCTGGATCAGGATCCCAACCTTGAATGGATCCACAGGGATCGGGATAAAACCGAGAAACGGGATTGCGCCGGGATCGGTGTCAAAATGGGATTAGGGTTCCAATGGGATCGGGGTCACACAAGGATGGGGTCCTAATGCAATCCCTTGCAACGCCGGGTGTATTGGTTAGTATATATATTAAAGGGAAAGTTTATTTGTTTGTTTGTGGCTGGATTTTTTCCACATACGTTTTTTTACATGGTGTTACAGAGAGCTTGTTTACATCATATTTTCTCGTGCGTGCCCTCTGATTGACCCCGCATGAGACGCTGTGTTCACAAAGGGGTGTGGCTTAGGCCTTTGAAGTAACTTGTTGACGCCGCCAACGAATAAAAATAATTAATCTGTTCCAAATAGTATTTGGTAGAATGATTGGGATTTTTCTCGAAATGTCTCGAAGGCAGGGCTTGGGCGTCGGTAGACCCACCTATATAAGGGATTGACAGGCACGGACGAGGGACGGAGATTTTCTTATAGATTCTCTTAACATTACGAGGCGTGTTTTATTCTTTGTGTATTTGTGTGCTCCTACTTATATGTGTTTATTTCGCATTATTTATTGGCATCATTATTTCTAATTGTATTAACTGTGTACCGGTACGACATCTGCCATACTGTAAGTTGAAGATTGTAATTTTATTTTATTTTATTTTGTAATTATCTTAAGACATAATAAATCTTAATTAATTGTAACTAGAAACTGTTTTGGGTCGTATCTTTAATATTGTTGATTATATGGTATCGTCCTTTGTTAGGCACTGTTTACAACGAGCCAATTAAAATTAAAATAGGAGATTACTTTCTCCCAATACAAGTCAGTGCGTAACACATGGATTGATGGATCTTGACTAAAGTTGGCACATATATCCATCATGATTCAGAAGGACCTCTTAAGGGGTTATGAACTTTTTCCTTATATGAGCTATATAAATAAAATTAACAACAAATACTCATACACCAATAGATGGATTGTGACCAAACTTAGTACACATAAATTTGATTATCCATATTCTCATACCGAAGGGTACTGAACTCATAATATCCATTCTTTTGGGGCCGGGGCCCCAATCTCATTTTTCCTAATGTAAGCTTTATACATATCACTAGGCTTAACACTCCTACAGGAATGGATGGATCTTGACCAAACTTATTACACATACACATGATCATCCATATTCAAATATCGAAGGGTACTGAACTCATAATATCCATTTCTCTGGGGCCAGGGGGCCCCATGTCATTTTTCCTTCTATAAGCTATATAAATATCAAGAGGGTTAGACAACGGTATAGGTTCTATTTAAATGTATGGATCTAAGCCTTGCTTTGTTCTTTAGGCTTCTTAGTCCGTTTTGAAATATCGGTGGATTTAAAACTAATAATATCTATTCTAGAATTTTCCAGAAAGTTCGATAATTTTAAAAACTATGTCTAGGGCATTTTAAAAGTAGATTTTATATGGGACACATTTTAAATGTTAACTTAATTATTTATCCGTCTGATATTTATAGGACCCCTATTTCAGGCATAACTAAATCGGTACAGTGATGGAATGGGCCCCCCGAGGACCCATGATTAACTTAAAAGAAAAAGGATTGTAATTATGGTATTTGTTGAAGATTTTTATCGTATTCAAAAAATAATTAGAAAATTAGTTTTACACATGTTTCGAGTAGGTTATTATATTTATGTTCTCTCAGTAACACTGAGTAATTTTTGTTATACTGGATCCAAAAGGGTTCGGGATCCCATCATAATCTTTATCCCACAGTGATTAGGATCCAACCAAAAAAACGGGATCCCACCTGGATCGGGATCTCAACCTTGAATGGGTCCCCGGGATCAGGATAAAACCGGGAAGCGGGACAAAACCGGGAAGCGGGACAGCGCCGGGATCGGTGTCAGAATGGGAATAGGGTTCCAATTGGATCGGGGTCACACAAGGATGGGGTCCTAATGCAATCCCCTGTATATTGGCTAGTCTATTAAAAGTAATCTATTTGTAGATATAATGTGAACTATTATTTACCATGAATCATTAATTAATTTATTAAATATTCTAACTTATGTACAGTCTAGGCTAAATACATTTCTCAAATCGAAGTTTGTCTTCCATACATTTAACTAAGAAGTCATCAGTTAGCTCCTTTAAAGTGTGTCTGCCCTACATTTAACCAACAAGTCTTCAGTTAGTTACTGTAAAGTCGTTATGCCCTAAATTTAACCAACAACTCTTCAGTTAGTTCCTGTAATGTATGTCTGCCAAACAAGTCTTCAGTTAGTTCCTGTAAAGTCTGTCTGCCCTACATTTAACCAACAAGTGTTCACTTAGTTCTTCTAAAGTCTGTCTGCCCTACATTTATCTAACAAGTTTTCAGTTAGTCCCTCTAAGTCTTCAGATGGTTCCGTTACCAGTGAGCTTAAACAAACGGTTGTCATAATTGTTAGAAATAAATACATGATATATGCTTAAAAGATGAAGGTAGTTTTAATGTAGAGTTTATGTACCAAATACACGTTCTCTACATTGTTTAATATTATCTAACGCTTGATCCTTCTTGCTGCTACTGACAGTTTATGTTGTGTCAACTAGATAATCTGTAGCAAAATCCAAACATTTTTTAACTTCTGGAAGGAACTTTCCATCTATTGAATTCATTTCAAATTCGTACTTCAGTGGGTTTTAAGAAAATATATATATTTTTTTTTTTTTTAAATGCGAATGTTCATTTTAAGTTCAATAAACCTGCGTTCATAAAAAAATTATAAACAACCCATGTTAAACCTGAACGAGAGTCAACAAAGCAAGAGTTTGAACAAAACAGAAAGGTTTCTAATGGTTGCATGGACATTTGTTGTTGGTAGCTGGGAGATGATTGGCTGCTTGAAGGTGAAGGATGCCGGCCAGGGCCGCGGTGAAGCCAGAGTTGTAGTCAATGGCTACTTCATTAAGTACATAGTCAGCTCTGGAGTCGACGTAATGGTCCGTTTCTTCGGGTCCACCCACCAGGGCCCCCACTAAAACATGAGGGTTGGGGCCCGATGTCATAAATACACAGGGGGTGGGCCTGTCTGGACAAGAGGCGGCCCTGTGGTGGGGCTGCAGGGGGTATTTGGTGCCATATCCTATCTCATAGCTGTAGCACCCGCCGTCGTGTGGGTTGTCTCCCAGGATGTAGTTGATCTGTTCTACCGCCCACTTCCGGTATTTGTCGGTCTCAATGCCATCATCTGCGGCAACAAGTGCCAGGAATGCTGAGTTGGCGGCCAATCTGAGAGGAAAAATAAAGTTATTGATATGCGTCGCCGATATTGATCAGTAGTACTTTATTAGTCAGCGGGCCGTCGAGCATTGTAGCTAGGTCTTTACGCCCTCCTCAAAGCAACCCCCCCCCCCATGAGGCGGCACGTTGGAGATCTCCCCTTGCCAGGACAGCCCTTCGCCAGCACTTACTCGATCGAGTACCAACAGTGGCCATCCCAACCCAAGAACATCCGGTCAGCCGGTGACGCTGCTCTCACAGCGTCAGCAGTCGACTTTCCCCACGAGTCGGGATGGTATATTTACGTCCTCAAATCTTCCGCCTCCCATCCCGGGGAAGCATTAGGCGCACTCTAATAGGAATGGTAATCAGTACGATCATGGTAATTGAAATAAAATTACTAGATATTCAAACGCACTTATTCGAGAAATGTTCACCAGTCGACTTTGTTAACGTAATGGCTTTCTCAGCAGCGGAGAGTCTTAAAATAATGTCCATCTTTGGAGAGATAAAAGCTTTGATAACATGTGCCATTCTTCATGGAAACACTGTTGTAATTTAAGGTAAAGATAGCTCTCCCATCTAAGTGTGCATTGGGTGGCTGCTTATTTCTCAAAAAGATCTTCTTCTTTATATATAACAAGGGTTGGATATCTTTTTAAAAAGGGTCTATGTAAGTTCCTTCATCTTTTCAAAGACCACTATGCTTTACGTTACTCTGCTTAACATCACTATGCTTTACATCACTATGCTTTACTTTCCTTTGCTTAACTTTCCATTGCCTTACCTTCCCACACATTACTTTTTAATAAAAATTGACCCACCTGAGTGATCCCCATTTCATGGCCCAGGCCAGACCACAAGGTGTGTACTTTATACCACCGCCGGGAAGCCAGTTGTTCATGTAGTTGATGACGCCCAGTCTTTGGGCATTGTCTTTGGTCTCTTCATACAGCAGGGCGTGACAGGGCACTGGATGAAACAATTAGTCATTGCCGTTTGAAAAAAAGCTCACTCACGAATGAAAGGATTACATTGGAAACTCCCCACTGTAAACTACTATTTATTTTTAGCTTGCTCAAGACACAGATCTTCACACAGCTTTGTTGGGGTAGGTGGTGGGTCACTGGTGGGTTACTGCTGGGTTGCTGATGGGACACTGATGGGACACTGGTGGGTCACTGGTGGGTTACTGGTGGATCGCTGGTGGGACACTGGTGGGTCACTAGTGAGTCACTGGTGGGTCACTGGTGGGTTACTGGTGGGTCACTGGTGCATCACTGGTGGGTCAGTGGGGCGAATTAATTTTCAATTTTGGCGGTAAAAATCTTTACTTTTCATCTAGAAATTTAAAATAAACACACGCACCTAAACTCGTATGAGATGAGATCAGAGCAACATTTGTTCCCAATATGCTGAGCAATAAAAGAGAAAAGAAGGCATCTACTGTCTTAAGATTTGACATAAAATGCAAAATATTATCTGATTTATTGAAGCCCCCTTATTGATAAAGACCCTCTGAGTTGGTTTACCCAACGATTCGATATTTAAAAAATTTAATCGACTTCCCCGAATAACAAATTGATAAGAATAACATAATGATTTGATTGAAATCACGAACAAATTCATCTAAATTAAAGTAAAAATCGAAGGATCCAATTCCAAAAAATATATATATTAAAAAATAATTATTAAAAAAAAAAGCCACTCCCAATTGCTAAGCTATTACACGTTTGAGTCGACTGTCCAGGTACTTACGTCTCTTATCGTCTAGAGTATAAGCCCAAATGTATCCACTTTGAGAAAAGGTTTTTGCCTCATTCAGATACTGGACATTTCCTGTTGCCCTGTACATCCAAACTCCTGCTGTGCACAGCTCATCAATGTAACCACCTGATCCATAGGTAGTTGCTTCATATTTGCCCCTTTCGAAGTAAGAAGATAGCAGAGATTCAATATAAAACACAGTCTACAGAAACATTACAACTCTAGGAAGATATCAGAGATTCAACGAATAGCGCAGTCTACAGAAGCATTACAACTCTAGGAAGATATCAGAGATTCAACGAATAGCGCAGTCTACAGAAACATTACAACTCTAGGAAGATATCAGAGATTCAACGAATAGCGCAGTCTACAGAAACATTACAACTCTAGGAAGATATCAGAGATTCAACGAATAACGCAGTCTACAGAAACATTACAACTGTAGGAAGATATCAGAGATTCAACGAATAACGCAGTCTACAGAAACATTACAACTCTAGGAAGATATCAGAGATTCAACGAATAGCGCAGTCTACAGAAACATTACAACTGTGGTCTAAACTGCTTAAAAATACGTTCACAAATTTTAGCATCATTTACAAAGGAAACAAAAACGAAAAAAAAATAAACAAATCAATAGTACCACTTTGTTTGTGTGTGATATTGTTGTACCACTTTGTTTGTGTGTGATATTGTTGTACCACGTTATTTCTAACCGGGTCTCTTAAAATTGTTGTGCTGACGTGTCTCGACGGAGAATCGCAAAAGACGTAAATTGTCGCCAAAATCATACAAGTAAACAGGTCTGCAGTAGCCCTTCTACATTATTATAATACGAATCCGTGATACATGCACACTCATGTTATTTCGTCAATAGCAATGTTTTATGTTGGTGATAATGTCACATTTCAAGACCTGAATGGTCTGGAAAGGCCGTCTAAGTTTGTGACGAAATCATACTCATAATAATAATTGAACTTTTACTATTCCCTATGGTTATGCAATACTATTCACCTTTGCTTATGACAACGTACATATAAATAGTATAAACACATTAAGGCAGTCAACAGAAACACCTACCTGTGATCAAAGGCGAACTTATACAGGCTTTTAGCTGCAGCTAAGAGTTGATTGCTGTAGGCAACGTCACCTTTGGCTTTAAACACCAGGTAGCCCAAGGCCAATGCAGAAGCTGTCTCGCCTGCCACATCACTTCCCTGAATGGTGAGAGAAACGAAAGCTGGTCCGGAACTATCCCAAATGTTCAAACTAACTTTCATAGGTTTAGACAAGTAGTTGGTGAGACAGTTGGTAACATGGGGTTAGTGAGACAGTTGGTGATAATGAGTTAGTGAGACAGTTGGTGACATGGAGTTAGTGAGACAGTTGGTAACATGGGGTTAGTGACACAGTTGGTGACAAAGGATTAGTGAGACAGTTGTTGACAAGGAGTTAGCGAGACAGTTGGTAAGAATAAATTGGTGAGACAGTTGTTGAAATGGTGTTGGTAAGAAAGTTGGGTGAAAAACAGTTGGTAAGACGGTGCCTAGTTTTTTGTTTTTTTTAAACAGTTGTGACGATTATTGTTAAATAGAGAATATCCGCATGACGTCACATACACACCGACGACTCACCGGATGTGCAACACTGGCGACTAAGCAAGGGCGGGCCATGGTCATGTCTTCTGGACGCCCCCAGTAATTGTGGTCGGCAGTGGCGTCCCCGACTTGGTACACGAATTCTTGTTTCGCTGGGTTCCAGGCCTTGAGGAAGTAGTCCAGCGGCCATTTGACAGTATCATAATACCTGTTCAACTGTCCAGCTCTCTGAATGCCATCCTTCCACCTGACCGAGTCCAAATACATTAAGAATTTTATAGACGAGAAATCATAGTGTTGTGATCTTAAATCTAAGACACCAGTAGCTTAAGAATGGCAGAACGTAAATCCTAACAAACATTGAGTCTCAAAAAAGTTATGTTCCGTCAAACAAAAGAATGAAAGACAGTGCCATGACTTGGGCCTACCACAGATTTAAGTTTCCAGAATTTCACTTATCTATAGAAATTAAAATAAAATTTATGAAGATTTTAGTAAACAACTTCAGATGTTCACGCAGCTGTACAAAACGACTTTGAGCATAGACTCGAGACCAGTGTCTCTTTTTAGCATCTCCCCACGGTGGTGGGAGGGGGAGGGTTTGCCTCGGAGCAAGTCAACTGTCCCTCCATCCCATGGGTAAATATTTGTTACCACAATAAACAAACAATTTAATTTAAACAATATATATATATATATATATATATATATATATATATATATATATATATATATATATATATTCTATATTTTTTTTTTAATATTTTAAATTTTTTTAAATAAAAAAACAATATAATTTAAACAATATATATATATATATATATATATATATATATATATATATATATATATATAAATACTCTATATTATTCTTAAAATATTTTAAAATTTTTTACTGAAGGTTACGTTTCACCGAGTTAAGTTATTGCTGAGCCAATTTCTGAAAACATACAGCAAATATTTCTTTAAATGAATTTATTTTTATTTGAAGACATGTTTGTCTAATTTTAACATTAAAAAAATGTCGCACTGTTTTTGCAAGCATTTATTTTAAAATTAAACATCTCTAGAGCTACCGAATTCTGGCAGTTAATTTTATATTTGCAAATCAATTCCCAAAAACTTGTTTGTTCTAGTTTTAAAAAGGAACTTTACTTTTTTTTTTAAAGTAAACAAAAAAAAAGGAATATCCAGCGATTTGGGAAACATTGTGTTACAATAACTTAGATCAAAGAGGTTTACAAAATTCCAATTATGTTCATTAATTTCTTATTTATCATAAGAAAATAGCTCTCCCATCCCCCTCCCACCCCCCTCCCACCCCCCCCCCACCCCCCCCCCCCCCCCCCCCCCCCCTCCACCCCCACCATCCCCACCCACCATCCACAC
>CAXITT010000075.1:1373347-1390627 GCA_964033795.1 Lymnaea stagnalis
CCCTACTCATGCCCTACTCATGCCCTACTCATGCTCTACTCATGCCCTACTCATGCTTTACTAATGCCCTACTCATGCCCTCCTCATGCCCTACTCAAGCCCTACTCATGCCTTTCCCAACTCCCCCCCCCCAAAAAAAAACATCAATTTTTTTCCGAGTGTACTGGATTTATTGATGAATCGAACATTCATAAACATATTTTAACTTTTGGAACAATACCGAGTTCTCTTAATATTATTCTCCGATTCATATACAATTTAAAAACAAACTATTTTAGAGACCCATAAAATATCTAAAGAACTTCTCTAAAATCAGTGCTTGTTCTCCGTTTGACATCCCTTCAACCTTGTAAAACTTGAATTTAAAAAAAAAATATATAAAAAAAAATTCGTAACGCAAAAAGCTGATTATTCAACTTTGCTTTCACTTTTACTCACTGTGTAGAACGTAAATGATGCAGTCGCTGCTTTTTTTTTGCGACCGTTCGCCCCAGTACGTCATTTTTTTTTTTAAAACTGGATTTTAAAAATTAATTTATTGCTTAAGTAACAAAAATAAATATAATGATTTGTATGAACGTTTTAGAACAAGATTCCTATGTTGTAACAGGTAAACATAAATGATCTGTAAATAAACGAAATCTGGTTTAAGGAAACCTACATTTCCTCCAACATTTCTTCCTTTGCTCAAAACCCGATTAAACGCGGAATCAAGCAAAACTAAATTCAGATATGAGTCACAGAACTTTGAATTCAACCACCTGAGCTCACTGATCCCCCCCCCCCCCCCCCCCCCCCCCCCCCCCCCCCCCCCCCCCCCCCCCCCCCCCCCCCCCCCCCCCCCCCCCCCCCAGCCCCCCCCCCCCCCCCCCGCCCCAACTCCATTCGGCGCCTTAAATTTCTGCTCCGTCCCCGATGACAGTGACAGTAACGGCACCTGTTGTCCATCTATGAAGTGAGGCGAAGTGGGAAGTAAGACTGGTCCTTACACAATTAACTAATTATAAAAAGTGTTGGACTGCGATAAAGCTTTAAAATAGATTAATTGGACACCAAAAATTTGTGTCAATATAACAATAAGATATGGCAGTTAGGTAAAATGGAGGATTTGGTTTATTCCAAATGGAGACAACGTACCAAATCGTTTTATTAATTTATTCTCAATGTATATGTCTAGCTGCCATGTCTTTTTCCTGTTTGGTTTTACAATTTGCTCAAATCACTTCCTTTACACTTTTCTTTACTTAACCTCTATCTGTTTTTTCTCCCACTCCTATTTTTTCTCCCCCTTTTTTTAGATGGGATATCGGTATGTATATATATATATATATATATTCATATATATATTATGTAAATTTAATTTATACTTATTTGTCTTTTTGTTGTACTGATGAAGGCATGTGCCGAAACGTATACTTTTGTATTCTGTAAAATTATTATTAAAGCTTACCTTATAATATTATATGGACACAAATTGGTGGTGTCCAATCAATCCTTACACAATGCAAAGTCAACAAATTGCTATCCCTAGGAGAATCGTTTTAATTAAGAGGTGGGTTCTCTGGTATCAGCCATAAGGCTGTTAGCACAATAGTTTATAAATGCTGCCTTAAATACTGAGTTGGAGAGACTGTGCGGCTTCTGGCCGACAGGTTCACCGAATAACTACGGACCATTGCTTGAAAAATGCATACCACGTTCCATGTTCTCTTTTTGTGTCAAACTCTTTGTAAAATAATTGGCATGACTAATAAAAAAAAAAATATTTATGTTTCACCTTTTCGTCCCCCTGATTCACTAAGAAGCGTTCCTTAATTACGACATGCTAAACATGACCCAATTAGACCCCCTTTCCCGCTGTCACGAAGTGTCAAAAAATCTTTACCCCCCTCCCCCTCCCCCCTCCCCCCCCCCTCCCGAGTGTCACGTAACACCTAAAAAAATCTAAACATACATAAAATATTCAAAAAGCAACTAAGATTTTATTTTATTCGTTAACATTTTCCCATGATGGATTAGGATTTTGTATTATTAGAAATCTTTGATGCGAAATTACGAGGTCATGAACGAGCCGAAGATGGATTGGCCCCAACAGTTTTTGCGGCATTTTTCGATATGCGCAAAAGGTGTGAGCAACCGAATTAAGTAAATAAAGATTGTCTTTTTCAAAATTAGAAATNNNTTTTTCACAACGTGTCACAAATTCCCGCCCCCCCCCCCCCCCCTTAACGTGATGTAATTTCCAAACTACTCCTAAAAAAATCTAAACATCGAAGTCTTTATATTCATTTGCATCCTTGCTGTCATAACATCAGCTCCTCCTCCCTCCACCCCCCACCCAACAAAATAGTATTTTAGCATTCGACCCCTTGTCACACTAAATGGGTCTTAACCCTTAGGTTAATCAAGCACTACCGCTAAGTGTGTATGTCCATCCAGCACTACGCCTGAGTATGAAGTTAAACCAGGACTACTCCTGATCATGTAGGTTGAACAAAACTACCCATATGTATGTAGGTTAATCCAGCACAACACCTGAGTATGTAGGTTAAACCGGTACTACCCCTGGCATGAATTGTTTTTAGTGTTCAGGAAACACTGGTGTTTTTTAAGTATTAGAAACTTTTATATAATAGAATAATTCAAAACAAATTTACTATAACGCATGCAAATTTAATGAAATGGTAGTATCATAATTTCTTGAAAGTAATTCAATCTGATCTAAACGGACGCCTTCAGGGAACGAATTTGATTGAGAGGGTGCGTCTTAACACAGATCCCCGGGAGAGGGGTGAGTCTTAAAAAACATAGATCCCCGCTAGAGGAGTCCATCTTAACACATATACTTCATAGACACATCTTAACTTACTTTATAGGCTGACCAAAGAATGATAAAAGCAATTGGTAGCTTACTTGTAGGCTGACCAGAGGAGGATGGTGGTTGTGGAAGCCATGGGCATTCCAAACTTGACGTGGTCACCAGCGTCATACCATCCTCCAGGCACGCAGTCATTGAGAGCCGAATCACCTCGCCACGGGATGGGGTTGTTGGCTGGTAGTTTGCCTGATCTATGGAGTTAATGATGGGGTTATTGGATGGTAGATGGCCGGACCTCTGAAGGTATAATAGACTTGTTCGATGGTAGCAGACCGGATCTCTAGAGTTAATGATGGTGTTATTGGATGGTAGATGGCCGGATCTCTGAAGGTATGATAGACTTGTTGGATGGTAACAGACCGGATCTCTAGCGTTACTGATGGGATTGTTGGATGGTAGATGGATGGATCCATGGATGTAACGATGGGATTGTTGGATGGTAGATGACCGGATCTTTAAAGTTAATGATGGGATTGTTGGATGGTATATGACCGGGTCTCTGAAGGAAAAGATGGGATTGTTGGATGCTAGATGACCCCATCTTAAAGCTTGGCAGTAAGTACTTTAGATAGAGATGAAGAGGCTTCAAGGCATTCGAGAAAGATAAAATGTAAAACAGAATGGTAAGGTCGTGTTCACTTGTGGTAGTCATAATGTAAGAGACGCTCTATTATTATGGATCATTCCCAACTATGGCTTTAGTATGAAGTTATTGCTCAAAAAATACGTATGTTTATATATTAAACAGAAACTCGTCCCTCTCCCCCATAGACAGCGACGAGGCCATGACAGGCAATTCAGGCTCCTACCAGCAAGAAGCCAGTATAGGAGCTGCTCATTCCTGCCCAAGACAATCAGGGACTGGAACAATCTTTCAAAAGGAACGGTTGAGGCGACAACACTAGACACATTTGTGTCTATTGACTCATTCCTGCCCAAGACAATCAGGGACTGGAACAATCTTTCAAAAGGAACGGTTGAGGCGACAACACTAGACACATTTGTGTCTATTGCCTCAAGCCTTCAAACCCCTAGTGCATGATTTCCTCATCACCACCAGTTACAGAAACATTGCAAATCCCATCTACATGCATAGGAGCCAAAATGATCAATAAGTTGATCGTGGGCCCTTAAGATATAGAAGAAGAAGAATTTTTAAAATAATGATGTCAATTATGTCAAATATAATTTTCTTCATAAAGGAAGCAATTTATTACACCAGCTTTCAATTCGATTCCATTCCCGCTATGAACCTCGGCCAACCAGTTGTTCGCATGAAGTAATCTTATGTCATATCATTACCTCTGTGCGTCGTAGAAGAGATAAGCCTTCCCCAGGGCAGAGCCGTAATCTTTAGCTGCGTAACCCAGGGACAGACATAGGGGCAGCAAGACAACGATGCTGGACAGTAGAGGACTCATCACAGCGGATTTACAGATCTGGGATCGACGAAGACAGAATAATACATGTTATGCTAGAGATGACTGTGGTATGCTAGAGATGACTGTGTTATGCTAGAGATGACTGTGTTATGCTAGAGATGACTGTGTTATGCTAGAGATGACTGTGTTATGCTAGAGATGACTGTGTTATGCTAGAGATGACTGTGTTATAATAGTTGATTGACCTGCGCCTTCTACAAATTAAATATTTGTTTGAGTCGAAGCGTAGTTTAGCCTCCCTTTTTAAGTGTACGTCTTTTATTTCATTTTGTTAATATACGCCTTTTGTCTCCCTTTGTAAGCGCCCATCTTTTTCTCCCTTTGTTAGTACCAGCTTTTTGCCTCCCTTTTTTTAGTGTCCGTCTTTTGTCGCCTTTTGTTAGTGCCCGTCTTTTGTCTCCCTTTGTTGGTGACCATCTTTTGTCTCTCTTTGTGAGTGCCCGTTTGTTGCCTCCTCTTGTTAGTGCCCGTCTTTTGTCTCCCTTGGTTAGTGCCCATCTTCTGTCTCCATTTGTTAGTGCCCGTCTTTGGCCTCTCTTTGATAGTGCCTGTCTTCTGTCTCCATAAGTTAGTGCCCGCCTTTGGCCTCTCTTTGATAGAGCCTGTCTTTTGTCTCCCTTTGTTAGTGCCCGTCTTTTTGTTTCCCTATGTTAGTGCCCATCTTTTGTTTCCCTTTGTTAGTGCACATCTCTTGTCTCCCTTTGTTAGTGCACGTCTCTTGTCTCCCTTGGTTAGTGTCCGTCTTTTGTCTCCCTTTGTTGGTGTCCATCTTTTGTCTCCCCAGGTAGTGTGCATCATTGTCTCCCCTTGGTAGTGAAGTCTTTGTCTTCCTTTGGTTGTGAACATCTTTCGTCTTCCTTTGGTATGCTGCATTTTTTTGTGTCCCTTTAGTGTTGGAATCTTTAGTGACCCTTTGGCTGTGAACGTCTTGTGTACTTTGAATACCCTGTCACCGTTATACAATTACTACGTAGGCGAAGTTTTTTATGATCGGTGGGAGGTTCTCGGCGTGCCGCCGCGTGGTCTAGCGGCGGGGAAACCCGACGTCTGGCCCGTGTGGAAGTGTGCTCGGGGGGGGGGGCATTGAGAGCTCACACTTAACGGCCCACCGACGCCAGTTCCCAATGCGACGTATTTAGTATTATCTGCGAGTTGTGTTATAGAAAACAATGAACGAGACAAATCTGTGACGGTTTCAAATGGTAGAAATGAACAGCCTAAGTTGGAAATGAACAGTCTAATGGCCGTCAACTAAAGTAATGAGCAGTCTAATATAGTAATGAACAATGTAATATAAAAATAAATAGTCTAATATATAAATTAAAAAGGTAATATAGACATGAAATTCTAATATATTGACTAATGTAGAAATGATCAGTGCAATGTGGAAATGGACAGGCCAACACAACACAGTTTAGGAGGAAAATTAAGCATTAAAACGATTCAAATGCTAGAAATAGAATTACTTATCAAGTAGTAGTAATAGGCTTATCAATAAAATTTTAAAAAAAAATTAATCTTTTATGCGTTAATCATAAAACACCCACCGTTGAAAACAACAAACAGTTTAGAGTTAACGTTTTCTTTCGAGAGTCCACCATTTATATACGAAAGGAAAGACCTGGACATATCATTTAAGATTTTTTTTTTTTTTTTAAAGGCTCGAAAAACTGAAAGACCAGTTCATGTCTTAAAAGAACGTGTCGGGGTCTGTGCTGAGAAAAGGAAAGACCTGGACATATCATTTAAGATTTTTTTTTTTTTTTTTTAAAGGCTCGAAAAACTGAAAGACCAGTTCATGTCTTAAAAGAACGTGTCGGGGTCTGTGCTGAGATGAGACCGAGATTACGTTGAGGTCACATGTCCTAGATATTGACCCCTGAGCGTTTCAAGATAGCCGACGACTCTTGTACACAATGCAATATTATTTTGTCAGCTGTTTAGGTGATCGAGTATTCTCAAAGT
The DNA here is from genome assembly GCA_964033795.1 of Lymnaea stagnalis. Classification (NCBI taxonomy): domain Eukaryota; kingdom Metazoa; phylum Mollusca; class Gastropoda; family Lymnaeidae; genus Lymnaea; species Lymnaea stagnalis. The sequence goes on from CAXITT010000075.1 coordinate 1,379,633, forward strand.
GGTGCTATGCTATTTTTAAAAAAAAAGTATTTGTCGCATTGATAGTGTAACTTTATTGTAATGTTTCATTTTTTTTGAGCAAATGAAGATCGAAAAAAAAAAAAAAAAATATAATGAACATTTTTATGGGAGTTACTTCAATTTTTTTAAACAAGGAATAAGAGTAAATATGAAACGATGCAAGATTTGGCTCAAGATTTTTACTTAAAGTTTGGCTCAAGATTCTGCTCAAAGTTTGGCTCAAGATTTGGCTTAATGTTTGGCTCAAGATTCGGCTCAATGTTTGGCTCAAGATTTGGCTCAAAGTTTGGCTCAAGATTTAGCTCAAAGTTTGGCTTAAGATTTGTCTCAAAATTCGACTCGAGTTTTGGCTCAAAGTTTTTCTCAAGTTTTGGCTCAAGATTTCGATCAAAGTTTGGCTGAAGATTTTTGTTCAAGTTTTGGCTCAAGATTTGGCTTAATGTTTGGCCCAAGAATTTGCTAAAGGTTTTCCTCAAGATTCGGATCAAAGTTTGGCTCATGATTTGGCTCAAAGTTTGGCTCAAGATTTAGCTCAAAGTTTGAATCAAGATTTGGCTCAAAGTTAATATCATTAATATCAAGTTTTGGCTCAAGATTTGAATCAAAGTTTTACTCAAGATTTAGCTCTAACTTTGGCCTAAGGTTTGGCTCAAAGTTTGGCTAAAGATTTGGCTCAAAGTTTTGCTCAAGGTTTGGCTCACATTTTGGCTCCAAGTTTTGCTCAAGATTTTGTTAAATATTTTTCTCAAAGTTTGGCTCAAGATTTGGTTCAAAGTTTTGCTCAAGGTTTGGCTCAAATTTTGGCTCAAAGTTTGGCTTAAGATTTTACTAAATATTTTGCTCAAAAGTTTGGTTTTAGATTTGGCTCAACTTTTTACTCAAAATTTGGCTCAAAGTTTGGCTCAAGATTTGGCTCATAGTTTGGCTCATAGTTTGGCTCATAGTTTGGGCTCAAGAATTTGCTCAAAGTTTGACTCAAGGTATGGCTCAAGATTTGGCTCAAAGTTTCGCTCAAGTTTCGGCTCATAGCTTGGCATAAGGTTTGGCTAAAGATTTGGCTTAAAGTTTGGCTCAAGATTTGACTCAAGATTTGGCTCAAAGTTTTTCTCAAAGGATGGCTGAAGCCTTGGCTAAATGTTTGGCTCAAGGTTAAGCTCAAGTTTTAGCGCCCACACATTGAAAAACTAAATTGTCTAGAACAAAGCGAAAATATTGCAAAATTATGAGACTAAAATCACAATAATTAATTAATGAATAAGACAGAAAGCAACCTTCTTGTAATTTTCTTGAAGTTAGGGCTGTCTACCATTTTCTTCAATCAATGTCCCAGTATTTTCAAACGACAAAATCGCTTCTGTTTTTCTAATGAGTGGAATGTAAATCATGGTTATTCATGACACTATACCTTTTAGACAACATCGAGATGCCAGCAAGAGAGATACACATGCAACATGATGTTTTTAAATCAGAAACACGTTCATCTTTTTCCACATCTATCAGCTTATCGACATCCGCCACATCTATCAGTTTTTGAAATCCTCATCACTCGGAGTAAATTATGGGTTTACAGCAGAGCCGTACCATGGTGCCTTTTAGCCCAGGACCTGTGTTTTAAAATAAAAATAAAAGACATTCAGCGTGTAATTGTGTGGTAAGAAAAGCTGTGGAGTTCTTGAGTGTGAACACAGTCTTTGAATTGTCTAATTCAAGAATTTCTTCTGGTTAGCACAATCATCAAAGTAAGGGCTAATTTGAAGAGTCCTGCAAACAGCCATGGGTGTCAGTAATATCTCGGTAAAACGATTTTAAGTATAAAATCATCTCATCACAACAAAACCTATAAATACAAATTATATCTCGCCAAACAATGGGGACAGTAATGTGCGAACTTCCCATCTACCAAAGTTACTTGACAAGACATGAACACAAGTACCGCACATTTAAGAATTCCAATTTTCGCAACACTGCCCTTCCCCAAACTCATGATACGTCACTGCACCCTTTTTATGTAACTAATTATAAAAAGTGTTGGACTGCGATAAAGCTTTAAAATAGATTAATAAGACACGAACAAATTGTGTCAATAGAACAATATAAGTTACGCTTTAATAATAATTATACATTATACACAATTAAACGTTTCGGCACATGCCTTCATCAGTACAAACAAACAAAACACATTTAAGTAAGTATAAATTAAATTTACATAATATCAATATACATATCCTACCTAAAACAGAAAAAATATAGAAATATAGCGTAACTTATATTGTTCTATTGACACAATTTGTTCGTGTCTTATTAATCACCCTTTTTATGTCATGCCCATGAACTATAATAATATTCTGATGACCCAACCTCTTTTAAACAAAGGACTGATTACACCATATTTAAATAGAGACGATTTTATTATCCAAACAGAAAAGAATATATTACGCACCAAACGCAGTTGCGTATTTTAACCCAAATCATTAAGCGTAGTTATTGGTGTGAATATTTTGAGCACTATCCGACATTGAAGCATTCATACCACGAAAAAATTAAATATATCTGAGAGATAAGTGAGTGTGCGCGCTGGCCGTGATAATACAGTCGCAACAACTCGATGTTTTTGGCTGGAGGCTCGACATCTCGGGTTCGAATCCTGGTCAAGGCCAGAACGTTACATTGTTTTTTCTTCTTTTTATTATTTTTACAACATATCTTAGAATGCCAAAACGTTCGTAGCTGTTTAATAAAAATTTGGGGAAACATACTTCCAGACTTTGAGCGAAAAGTGAGCGTTTACTAATGCACTGGATATTTCACAATACTGACGTTTTTTCTAAAACAAACGTAATTAAAAAAAAAAAATCGCTTCATGTAAGCTGGAAGGTCAACGCAACCACTAAAACCCTGCCTCATTTTCTGTCTCGGGTTGATCCTGAAGTATAGGCCAAAATGTGCCAAAGTGTCCTCGTTTTATAGACATTTTAATTGTTTCTATAGTATAGTGGTTACTATCCTAATGTCTCATTTTCATTTTAGTTAGTTTACATGTTTTTAATAATTGTAAAGCGCTTAGAGCTTTAAGGTAAGCGCTATATAAAAATGCCTAAATAAATAAATAAAAGAAATTGTAGCTAATCGACAATGGTACTTGATGAAACTACATACCTTTTATCAATTTTATTAATTTACATGATTGATGTCTTAGATTTATTTGATCCAAAAAGGGCAAATTTGTTTGTTTTTCTTTTCATTGATCAAGTCTGTTCAGTCCTGAATATTATTGTTTGAGTGTTTGGTTGTTCCTTACAATTAGTTGGTAGCAAGACATTCAGTGTGTAATTGTGCGGTAAGAAAAACTGGGGTGGTCTTGAGTGTGAACAGAGTCTTGGAATTGTCTAATTCAAGAATTTCTTCTGGTTAGCACAATCATCAAAGTAAGGGCTAATTTGAAGCGCCTTGCACAGCCATGAGTGTCAGTAATTTGACGGTAAAACGATTTTAAGTATAAAATCATCTCATTACAACAAAATCTATAAATACTAATTATTTCTCACCAAACAATGGGGACAGAGATGCGTGAACTTCCCATCTACCAAAGTTACTTGACAAGGTAGAAGACATGAATCGTACATTTAACAATCCCAATACTTGCTACACCCCTTCCCCAATGATACGTCACTGCACACTTTTCATTAGCAAAATACCCGCGCTTCGCAGCAAAGAGCCTTTTTAAAGAAAAAATGTTAAGAAATTATCAATTATCCTCATATTCCGGAGACTATCCAATGCATTCCCTTGTGAAAATCAATCCTGTAGGGCCTGTCCTTGAGACCCCGTTCCCAGTAAGACCCCAATTCTAATGAGTCCTCAATCCCATTCTGAACCCGATCCCGGCGCAATCCATTTTCCCGGTGTGATCCCGTTCACGGTGGAATCCTATTTTCTTGTGGCCCCTGGATCCAGGGGAAATCAAGATCCCTTTGGGATCCCGATCCCCTCGGTGTTTTGATCTTAGTGGGCTACTGATCCCGTTAGGATACCGTTCTTAATGGGATCCCGTTTCACCTAGGGACCCTCTTTTCCAATGTTATCCCTTTTTCTCTTAGGATCCTGATCCCGTTTTGATCCCGTTACCCGATGGAATCTCGACTGTATCGTGTTCGCCGATGGGATCGCGTAACCGATGGGTTCCATTAGGATCCTATTTCTCTATGGGATCATGCTCAGTGCGATTTTGTTCCAGTAAGCTTTTATATCTAATTATATATCCCCGTAGAACAGTATAGAACATTCTAGATTAAATTTAATATCCTCCATGAAACGTGTGTATAATGACATTTTTTAAAGTAATCATTTCTCGAATGCGAAATATAATACAAATAAATTGTGCTACTAACTGTAATACATTTAAATTGATATGGGGGCCCCGATGGGGGCCCTACCGTTTCATTTATGTCTGGGGGGCGGGGGTGGCTATAAAAATCATTGAGATAAATTCTACATTTAAAACTGGTCCCATTAAAAAAGGTTTACTAATTACATAGTCATAGCTTTTTAATCTAACGACGTTTCTAGAAAATTCTAGATAGGCCCTGAATGGATTTGATATTATTTATTTAAATCCAACGATATTTTAATACGGACAAAGCAGGGTATTGCTACAAAGCTAGGCTTAGATCCACCTATTCGTATACAACCTGTAGTAATGTCTAACCCTATTGATATTTATATAGCTTGTATGAGGAAAAATAAAATAGGTCCACCAGCCCCAGAGGGATGGATATTATGAGTTTAGTAACTTTTGGTATTTGAAAATGGATAATCAAGAGTATGTTTACTCAGTTTAGTCAAGATCCATCTATTCGTGTAGGAGCACTAAGCCTATTGCTATTTGTATAGCTTATATTAGGAAAAAAGAAAATAGGGCCTCCGGCCCCAGAAGATTGATATTATGTGTTAAGAACCCTTCTGTATTTGAATATGGATAATCAAATGTATGTATATTAAGTTTGGTCAAGATCCACCCATTCATGTAGCAGTATTTGTTGATCATTTTATTTATAAAGCTCATATTGGAAAAAAAAAAACGAAATCGGGGCCCCCGGTTTGATCGTTCCAAGAAGAGTTTCAAAATTAAACCTGTTTAACTTTTGTAAGTAAGCCGTAAGGAATAGGTCTGCCCAATGTCAGGCTTCTATCTACATGGGAAGTTGGAGAATATAGGTCATAAAATTAAAAAATAAAATGGGCCCTGGCCCCAGAGTTAGGAATATTATGAGTTATGTACCCTTCCGTATTTGACTATGGCTAATCAAGAGTAGTGAAGTAATTTTGGTCAAGATCCATCTATTCATGTAGGAGTACTAAGCCTATTGCTATTTATTTAGCTTATATAAGGAAACATGAAAAAGGGCCCACGGCACCAGAGTAAGAAAGCTGTAAGGAATAAGCCTGCTAAATTTCAGGCTTATATTTACAGCGAAAGTAGAGAATATAGCTCATATAAGAAAAAATGTGGTGCCCCAAGCCCCAGAGGTATGGATATTATGAGTTCATTACCATTCGGTATATGAATATGGATAATCAAGAATATGTGTCGTAAGTTTGGTCAAGATCCATCTATTCATGCAGGAGTACTAAGCCTATTGATATTTATAAACTTATATGAGAAAAAATGAAATGCCTAAGAGGGTTGGATCAAATGTGTTAAGAACCCTTCGATATTTGAGTATAGATAATCAAATGTATATATATTGAATTTGGTCAAGATCCAGCTATTCATGTAGCAGTATTTGTTGATCATTTTATTTACAAAGCTCTTATTGGAAAAATTACATTTTGGGTCCCCGGCCCCAAACAATGTAGAGTTTGGAAATTAAACCTGCTCAACTTTTGTAAGTAAACTGTAAGGTATAAGCCTGCCAAATATCAGGCTTCTATCTACAAGGGAATTTTGAGAATTTGTGATGAGTGAGTGAGTGAGGGCTTTGCCTTTTATTAGTATAGACGATAAGTGATTTAAGCATCAATGTGTGCGCGATGCTATGATTATACAGTCGCATCAACTCGATGTTGTTGAGTGCATGTTGAGTGCATGTTGAGTGCATGTTGAGTGCATGTTGAGTGCATGTTGAGTGCATGTTGAGTGCATGTTGAGTGCATGTTGAGTGCATGTTGAGTGCATGTTGAGTGCATGTTGAGTGTATGTTAAGTGCATGTTGAGTGCATGTTAAGTGCATGTTGAGTGGATGTTGAGTGGAATCTCGACATCCGGGAACGTTACATTGTTTTCTTTTTTCTTTCTTTTTTTTTTTTTTTTTTTTTTTTTTTTTTTTTTTTTTTTTTTTTTATTTTTTTTTTTTTTTTTTTTTTTTTTTTTTTTTTTTTTTTTTTTTTTTTTTTTTTTTTTTTTTGTTCTTTAAACGTTATCCTGGTATTCAGTTTGATCAATTTAACCATTTCCCTTACAACTTAGAAACAGTCCACATTCAACAAGCATGAGGGAAAACAAAGCAAAGGTATGAAAAAATACGCATAGTTATCTTCTACTGGTTGCATGGACATTTGTTGTTGGTAGCTGGGAACTGATTGGCGGCTTGAAGGTGAAGGATGCCGGCCAGGGCCGCGGTGAAGCCAGAGTTGTAGTCAATGGCTACTTCATTCAGTACATAGTCAGTTCTAGAGTCAACGTAATTGTCCATTTCTTCGGGGCCACCCACCAGGGCCCCCACTAGAACTTGAGGGTTGGGGCCTGCCGCATTGGCTTCATTATATCCACAGGGGGCGGGCCTGTCTGGACAAGAGGCGGCCCTGTGGTGGGGCTGCAGGGGGTATTTGGTGCCATAACCTATCTCATAGCTGTAGCACCCTCCGTCGTGTGAGTTGTCTCCCAGGATGTAGTTGATCTGTTCTACCGCCCACTTCCGGTATTTGTCGGTCTCTATGCCAGCATCTGCGGCTACGAGACCCAGGAAAGCAGAGTTGGCGGCCAATCTGAGAGGAAAAATAAGATGTTCTTGATATGAGCTTAAATAGGGCTGTGACGATTTTTTTAAGGGTACGTCCCTAGATTTTAAATTTTTGCTCTTGGGACACGTTCCTCCGCTCAATTCTCTTGTGTACTATAAATTTGAGAGCAGTGGGGAACTCTGTCGGGAGACATTAACAATTTTTTTGCGATCCAAAAGAAATTGAACATGGGAAGTATGTGCTATTCATTAGGGAAGCATTTTTATTTTACCCTTTTCAATGAAAATGGTTATTGCAGATCAGCCTCCTTTTAAAATCAATAATTTCTGCTGACCCCTTGTATATGACCCCTGGTCTATGTTAATATTTTTTGGTAATCAATTAAGGAAGGTACACGTTGCGTTCTTTCATAAAGGTTAAAAATAGTCATGCTCTGTGTTAAACTTTATTTGTACGTTTTTAATGATTCCATTTTATTTTACATCAACAAGTTTAAATTGCTTCACAAACTAACTGCAGTAAACATTTATTCAAATTTAGCCTTAGTAAAATTTTATTGAAACCTACCTCAAGTATCATATGATTGAAAACTACCTTCTCTTTAATAGGATTCAAACCTAGCTTAAGTATAAAATATTATCCAAACTCCCTTCAATAAAGCATGATACAATCCTACAGTTAGTGAAGTACAATTCTGTATCGATGACGAAATGACAAAATAACTTTTTGCACATATTTTTTCTAGATTTATCAACTTGTTATAGTGGACTAGCGGACTAGACCGTCCTGGTAGACAACCAAGTCAAACAGGGCGCATGCGCAGAGACTGTAGTGAGAGTGAGTATGTAATTGAACTGTGTGTTCCGGAAGCAAGCAGAAAGTCAACATTATTGAGAACTTGTATTCATGGGTTACCGGAAATTTGATCTAACGGAAATTTGGTCGAATCTTTTTTTCACTTCACACGTCACACTTTTTGTTAAATTTCTTTTTGAACGCACTATACTATATAGTAAAACAAAATAATGCATTCAAAAAGAAATTTGAAGCAAAATTTTAACGTAAAAACTGAAAAAAAGATTCGACAAAATTACCGTTCGATCAAATTACCGTCGATCAATTTACCGTTGACGAAATGTCTTTCGATCAAATTTCCGGATACAGTATTTATATACATTAATGTTCATGTTTATGTAGGAAATAAAAACATAGAGAAAATAACACAACTCATCAAATTTCACAAGTCTTTCAGTTTCGTCTTCTTGTTCAAAGGAGAAATCGTGTTGTCCCACCTGAGTGATCACATCGTATTGACCTACCTGAATTATCCCATCCTATTGACCCACCTGAGTGATCCCATCGTACTCACCCACCTGGCTGATCCCATCACACTGACCCACCGGAATGATCTCATCGTATTGACCCACCTGAATGATTCCATTGTATTTACCGACCTGAATTATCCCATCGCTTGACCCCCCTGAATGAGCCCATCGTTTGAACCACCTGCGTGATCCCATCATCTTGACCCACCGGCGTGATCCCTTCGTGTAGACTCAAATGCGTGATCTCATCGTTTTATCTCACCTGCGTATCCCTTCGTATTGACTCACCTGCGTGATCCCTTCGTATTGACTCACTTAAGTCGTCCCATTGTATTGAATTACCTGCGTGATCCAATCGTAGTGACCCACCCGCGTGATACCATCGTCCCGACCCACCTGCGTGATCCCATCGTATTGACCCACCTGCGTGATCACATCGTATTGACCCACCTGCGTGATCACATCGTATTGACCCACCTGCGTGATCACATCGTATTGACCCACCTGCGCAATCCCATCGTTTGACCCACCATAGATGTCCCATCGTATTGACCCACCTGAGTGATCCCCATTTCATGGCCCAGGCAAGACCACATGGTGTGTACTTCTGGTCACCGCCGGGCAGCCAGTGGTTCATGTAGTCGATGACACCCAGTCTTTGGGCGTTGTCTTTGGTCTCTTCATACAGCAGGGCGTGACAGGGCACTAGATGAAAATATGATTGGTTACGATTACAAAACTCACCAATATATGATAGGTTTGCAAAACTCACCAACACATGGTAATATTAAAACAGCTCACCAAAATATGATACTATTACTAGTATTACAAAACTCACCAACATGATACTATTTCAAAACACACCAATTTGTGATACGATTAAAAAGCTCAACAACATGATACTATTTCAAAAAACACCAATATGTGACACGATTAAAAAACTCACCAATATATGATGCGATTACATCTAGTGAAGATTTCATTTCATTATCTCACCTAAATATATCTAATTTGAAGTCATTACAAACCAATGGATAGCTTGAAGACATAGCAAACCAATGGATAGCTTGGAGACATAGCAAACCAATGGATAGCTTGAAGACATACCAAACCAATGAAAAGCTTGAAGACATAGTAAACCAATGGATAGCTTGAAGACATTACAAATCAATGGATAGCTTGAAGACATAGCAAACCAATGAATAGCTTGAAGACATTACAAACCAATGGATAGCTTGAAGACATAGCAAACCAATGGATAGCTTGAAGACATAGCAAACCAATGGATAGTTTGAAGACATAGCAAATCAATGGATAGCTTGAAGACATAGCAAACCAATGGATAGCTTGAAGACACAGCAAACCAATGGATATCTTGAAGACATAGCAAATCAATGGATTGCTTGAAGACATAGCAAACCAATGAATAGCTTGAAGACGTAGCAAACCAATGGATATATATATAAACTTGTCTCCAAACACCTGGAGAGGACCAACTAATCCCAATGTTGGTAGGTAAACTGTTACTTTTGGCACATAACTAGCTTTAATGAGATATACGGAGCGCCAGCAGCTTTTCCACAGGTTATGGAATCCACTGACTAGCTATTGTGTTTTTTAAAGCCACATAAAAAGTACGGATAGTATTTACCAGTGGTACGTAAGTTTATATTTTTTGCCATAATCCGTGCGGCACTGACTAACATTTTAAGATGGCAAACACATCAAATATCAACATCATTAACATGACATGCATTCACTTCATACTTCATGAAGACAGTCCCCCATAAACTTACTTCACGCCCCGTGTAGACAGTTACCCTTACATTACATTAACTTTCCACCCCCATGATGAAAGTCCCCCTTACATTACATTAAATCTACACCCCATGATGATAGTCCCTAATACATTACTTTAACTGCATACTCCATGATGATAGTCCCCATTACATTACATTAACTTTACGGCCACATGATGAAAGTCCCCATTAGATTACATTAACTTTACACCCCATGATTTCAGTCCCCATTACATTACATTAACTTTACACCCACATGATGATAGTACACATTCCATTACATTAACTTTACACACCATGATTACAGTCCCCATTACATTCTATTAACTTTACACCCACATGATGATCGTCTATATTACATTACATTAACTTTACACCCACATGATTACAGTCCCCATTACATTCCATTAACTTTAAACCAACATGATGATAGTCCTCATTACATTACATTAACTTTACACCACATGATGATAGTCCCCATTACATTACATTAACTTTACACCACATGATAATAGTCCCCATTACATTACATTAACTTTACACCCACATGATGATAGTCCCCACTAAATTACATAAACTTTACACCCCATGATGATAGTACCCATTACATTAACTTAAAATCCCATGATGACGGCACCTTTACATTAACATCATATCCCATAATAACAATCCCTATTACATTAAATATTAACTTCACATCCCATGATGACAGCCCCCCTTACATTAACTTCACATCCCATGATGAGAGCCCCCCTTACATTAACTTCACATCCCATGATGACAGCCCCCCTTACATTAACTTCACATCCCATGATGACAGCCCCCCTTACATAACTTCACATCCCATGATGACGACCCCCCCTTACATTAACTTCACATCCCATGATGAC
>CAXITT010000075.1:1391634-1451325 GCA_964033795.1 Lymnaea stagnalis
CCCCTTACATTAACTTCACATCCCATGATGACAGTCTCCCCTTACATTAACTTCACATCCCATGATGACAGTCCCCCCTTACATTAACTTCACATCCCATGATGACAGTCCCCCCTTACATTAACTTCACATCCCATGATGACAGTCTCCCCTTACATTAACTTCACATCCCATGATGACAGTCCCCCCTTACATTAACTTCACATCCCATGATGACAGTCCCCCCTTACATTAACTTCACATCTCATGATGACAGTCCCCCCTTACATTAACTTCACATCCCATGATGACAGTCCCCCCTTACATTATCTTCACATCCCATGATGACAGTCCCCCCTTAGATTAACTTCACATCCCATGATGACAGTACCCCCTTACATTAACTTCACATCCCATGATGACAGCCCCCCTTTCATTTCATTATCCCTAGCTACCTACGTCTCTTGTCATCCAGAGTGTACGCCCAGATGTAGCCGCTCTCAGAGAAAGTTTTTGCCTCATTCAAATACTGGGTATTTCCTGTTGCCCTGTACAGCCAGACTCCAGCGGTGCACAGCTCATCGGTGTAACCAGACGAGGCGTATGTAGTTGCCCCATACTTGCCCCTATAGAAGTGAATAATTAAATGTCTGTCAGAGACTGTAACATAGAAAAACAGTTGACAATAAAAGTAAACTAATTGCATTCAGTTTTACAATATGCCCGCACGAACCGATCTTTTTATTTGTAAGAAATGTGTTACTTATTTTTTTGTGTCTGATACTAGACTAAGGAAGGTCTCTGGTGTGTCTGATACTAGACTAAGGAAGGTCTCTGGTGTGTCTGAAACTAGACTAAGGAAGGTCTCTGGTGTGTCTGATACTAGACTAAGGAAGGTCTCTGGTGTGTCTGATACTAGACTAAGGAAGGTCTCTGGTGTGTCGGATACTAGACTAAGGAAGGTCTCTGGTGTGTCTGATACTAGACCAGTGGTTCTTAACTTTTTTATTTCATATGCGCATTCAGCGAATCCTTCTTAATAGGAAAAATAAAATATGATTTTTTTTGTCTGATTTTCTTTTTGGACCTCCGCCGAACCCTTGAGACTGACTCACCGAACCCCTGGGGTTCGATCGAACGCAGGTTAAGAACCACTGTACTAGACAAAGGTAGGTCTCTAGTGTGTCTGATATTAGACCAAGGAAGGTCTCTAGTGTGCCTGATACTAGACAAGGAAGGTCTCTAGTGTGTCTGATACTAGACTAAGGAAGGTCTCTAGTGTGTCTGATACTAGACCAAGGAAGGTCTCTAATGTGTCTGATACTAGACCAAGGAAGGTCTCTAGTGTGTCTGATACTAGACTAAGGAAGGTCTCTAGTGTGTCTGATACTAGACCAGTGGTTCTTAACTTTTTTATTTCATATGCGCATTCAGCGAATCCTTCTTAATAGGAAAAATAAAATATGATTTTTTTTGTCTGATTTTCTTTTGACCTCCGCCGAACCCTTGAGACTGACTCACCGAACCCCTGGGGTTAAGAACCACTGTACTAGACTAAGGTAGGTCTCTAGAGTGTCTGATATTAGACTAAGGAAAGTCTCTAGTGTGCCTGATACTAGACTTAGGAAGGTCTCTGATACTAGACTAAGGGATGTCTCTAGTGTGCCGGATACTAGTCTAAGGAAGGTCTTTAGTGTGTCTGATACTAGACAAAAGAAGGTCTCTAGTGTGTCTGATACTAGACAAGGAAGGTCTCTAGTGTGTCTGATACTAGACTAAGGAAGGTCTCTAGTGTGTCTGATACTAGACCAAGGAAGGTCTCTAGTGTGTCTGATACTAGACCAAGGAAGGTCTCTAGTGTGTCTGATACTAGACCAAGGAAGGTCTCTAGTGTGTCTGATACTAGACTAAGAAAGGTCTCTAGTGTGTCTGATACTAGACTAAGAAAGGTCTCTAGTGTGTCTGATACTAGACCAAGGAAGGTCTCTAGTGTGTCTGATACTAGACTAAGAAAGGTCTCTAGTGTGTCTGATACTAGACTAAGAAAGGTCTCTAGTGTGTCTGATACTAGACCAAGGAAGGTCTCTAGTGTGTCTGATACTAGACTAAGAAAGGTCTCTAGTGTGTCTGATACTAGACCAAGGAAGGTCTCTAGTGTGTCTGATACTAGACTCTAGGAAAACTATTTAACCACGTCTATATTTTTGCTACCTCAGTTTTGCTAGGTTGATAGGTTGATAGGTTGATAGGTTGATAGGTTGAAAACTATGAGCACATCATTGAAGCATCAACATCTATTTGACGCATGAAAGTAGCTAACAGAAAGTTCAGGTAACACCTACCTGTGATCAAAGGCGAACTTATACAGACTTTTAGCTGCAGCTAAGAGTTGATTGCTGTAGGCAACGTCACCTTTGTCTTTAAACACCAGGTAGCCCAAGGCCAGAGCAGAAGCTGTCTCACCTGCCACATCACTGCCCTGAATGGTGAGTGAAACGGAAGATGGTCAGGAATTCTCCCAGATGTGGAAACTAACTTTCATAGGTTTTGACAATGGTTTAAGTGAGACAGTGGGTGAAAAGGGGTTGGTGAGATCGTTGGTGAAAAGGGGGTTAGTCAGACAGTTGGTGACAAGGAGTTAGTGAGACACTCCGTGAAAAGGAGTTGCTTAGAAATTTTGGTAAGGATAGGTTGAGTGTACAAACAGTGGATGAAGCGATCGGCCCTTACAGTCAGTAAGAAGATGTTGATGAGAGTAGATAAAAGGTGTAGGGGGAGACCGTGAAAGAAATAGGTTGGTACGATGGGCAGTCATGAGATATTGGATACACGGCAGTTGATAAAGTGTGGGTAACGTAGTGGGTGAAAAGGGGTTGGGGGGGGTAAACAAAAACTTTGAAGATTAGTCGGTGAGTTGTTGAGCGGGGTAAACCAAGTTGTGCACTCATGACAGTGATAGTGAACAATTACAAATCAAATTATTAATAAACAATAAGATCCGCACGAAGTCATCTCTCCTACGGATACTCACGGGGTTTGCAACACTGGCGACTAAGCAAGGGCGGGCCATGGTCATGTCTTCTGGACGCCCCCAGTAATTGTGGTCGGCAGTGGCGTCCCCGACTTGGTACACGAATTCTTGTTTCGCTGGGTCCCAAGCCTTGAGGAAGTAGTCCAGCGGCCATTTCACCATGTCGTAAAACTGGTTCAGCTGCCCGGCTCTCTGAATGCCGTCTTTCCACCTGACAGAGGTCAGAAAGGTTAATCGTGTCATTGTCGGCCAGCGGGGCGTGTCTGATCTTATGTCTCAGAAACCAGTCAATTTAATTATGGTAGAGGTGATGGGTAGTTGGGGATCAAGGGTGTGGTCAATATTAAGTCCAAGCCACATGTAAAGCTAATGTAGAGTTGATGAGTCATGGTCTACAAGGGCCAATATCCCTCTGTTAATATGACAAAACATGAAAAGGGGAACAGGGAAGCCTTCAAACAGAGAAAGAATTGTCAATATACAAGAACTAAAATTGTAACTTACTGGTAGGCAGATATCAGAGTGCGATGGGGTCACATTGTAACGTACTGGTAGGCAGATATCAGAGTGCAATGGGGTCACTTTGTAACTTACTGGTAGGCAGAGATCAGAGTGTGAAGGGGCACTTACTGGTAGGCCAGAAAAGAATGGTGGCAGTTTGTAACTTACTTGTAGGCAGACCAGAGAAGGATGGTAGCAGTGGAGGCCATGGGCAGTCCAAACTTGACGTGGTCACCAGCATCATACCATCCACCTACAACACAATCATTTAGTGCAGAGTCACCTCGCCATGGGATGGGATTGTTAGCTGGTAGTTTACCGGATCTGTGGAGAAATTTAGTCAGACGTTAGTTTGAGAGAAAGCTTGACTCAGTGGACATGACCCCCATGTCAAGCTAAGGATTATAAAATATTATTTAATGAAATATGTTTCTTGTCTTAGTACATGTTTAAGTTAAGAGAACTGGTCTTGATGCTGGAATGAGACAATTAGATGAGCGGGTCTCAACCTGTGGGTTGCGACCCCTTTGGTCTAAGACCACCGGAAACAAAATTTGAAAGAAGAAGCGAAATAATTTTATGCTTGGGGGTCACCACAACATGAGGAGCTGTATACAAAGCGTCGCGGCATTAGAAAGGTTGAGAACCACTGCAATAGAT
This sequence comes from Lymnaea stagnalis, assembly GCA_964033795.1. Taxonomy (NCBI): domain Eukaryota; kingdom Metazoa; phylum Mollusca; class Gastropoda; family Lymnaeidae; genus Lymnaea; species Lymnaea stagnalis. The sequence goes on from CAXITT010000075.1 coordinate 1,395,806, forward strand.
AGACGTCACTTGCATCAAGCCAAGGTCTGACATTGTCTATGAAGCATTAGTATTGTTTGTTTAAATGAGACATTAGATGGACTTAAGTGACATCTAGTCAAGATGACATAGGGTTATAATCCCAAGAGACGCTCCATGAATCCAAGCAGGGATCATAAATGGCATCTGTGATAAATATATAAATGTATTTATGTTTCCATAAAGTTTTCGTGAATCCTTCCATTAGTAAAACAAGCAATAATTTGATGACACTTCTTCGATGAGCATCGTATGCCTTATAGCAAACCTATAGAGTGTTTGAAGTCATGACAAACAAATGGATTGTTTGAAGTCATAGAAAACCAATGCATCATTTGAAGTCATGACAAACCAATGGATAGCTTGAAGACATAGCAAACCAATGGATTGTTTGAAATCATAGCAAACCAATGGATTGTTTGAATTTTTTTAGTTCTTTTTTTTAGGCTACTGCCAATAAGAGCTACCTCTGTGCGTCGTAGAAGAGATAAGACTTCCCAAGGGCTGAGCCGTAATCTTTAGCTGCGTATCCCAGAGACAGACACAGGGGCAGCACAAAAACGATGCTGGACAGTAGCGGACACATCACAGCTGATTGACAGATCTGGGAATAAAGAATGCATTACGTTAAAGTATAAGTCACGCCTAACATAAGTTTTTATCACTACGCTGCTAATGAATCTTATCTTAATATTTATCTTAGCTATTTATTTGTCCACTAAAAATGAATATTACTTTTCAAATCTGTATATTTCTATAAACTATTATCAGATAATAGATAAATGAATAATTGATTTGTTCTATTACCTGTTTATATGCCTGTTACCTATTTTGTTCACACCTGAATATGATGAACGCTATCTTTTTAAACTATGAACAACGTTTTCCACTTCATGTTTTCCCAAATCTAGAAACACATCTTGTCTTTCTATATCGGTTCAGTCCCTTTGATCACTTTCAACTTCATCCAAATACTGCAGACATCCACTTTCTCTTACAATTCCCTTTCACCCTTTTTTATTTCTTCTGTTTTACAGCTGTACACATGTGTACTCAAACTTTATGTTATCTGTCAAAGTTTAAATTGTTAACAATCTGATACAGCATTATTTCCTAGTCCACAACGCACCCCAATATTCGTATTCGGAAGTATTTCACTACATAGTATAGTGCGTTCAAAAAGAAATTAGACACAAAATTGTATCGTGTGGACTGAAAAAAAAAAGATTCGACCAAAATTCCGTTCGATCAAACTTCCGTCGATCAATTTTCCGTCGACGAAATTCCTTTCAAACAAATTTCTGGTAACCCATAATATTAGCTAGAGAGCATGAGATGAATAGTTGATCTAATACTAGTTTAGAAAGGAAACACAAATACGTGCTAACTTTAATGATAGACAACCCACCTTTAAAAACAAAAAATACAGTTCAGAGTTACCTTTGAGTTATTCCTCAGATATATATGTGGAGGGAAAGGAACAGAAATTCTATTTTCAGCAGATTTCCTTATAAAGGCTGGGACACATAGCAAGAGCGGTTCAAACATATGTCGAAAACGTTGTTCGGGGTCAAGGCTGAGGTGGAAAACGAGAGATCATTGAGGTCATGGAGGTCACATGACAGCGATATTGACTCTTGCCGTTCCAAGATGGCCGACGGATGTTTTGACACTCCGTTTACTTCAACTGTGCCCTTTTTTCTTTTCTTTTAGGTTTAATATACGTCACACACATTTTCTCGAATGTTCCCAAATTGATTTTCTACGTACCAATAAATATTTCCGTAGGAATTACTAAGAACGAGTTGTTGTTGTTGTTGTCATTGTTGTTGTCATTGTTGTTGTCATTGTTGTTGTCATTGTTGTTGTCATTGTTGTTGTCATTGTTGTTGTCGTTGTTTAATAAGAAATGTGGACACACACCATTCGAAACATTTCAGCCATGCAGTTAAACATTGAATTACACATTGTGGGCTGATGCATAGGGATGTCGCCCTGACGGCATTGGCGTGTTTCTTAAGGTTGCTGTGAATTAGAGTTCAGGATAGGTTTAAGGATACGTTTAGGGTTTAGGTTATGTTAAGGGATACATTAAGTTAGGTTTAGTGACAGAATTAACTGGTCGTGTCAACCAAGATGGCTGCCATGTGGCGACATCTCTCGCATTTACCCACATTTGACATGGCGACAGGACTTAAACATGTATAAAAATCAACTAATAGCTTATCTTACTAGCTCCTAAATTTATAACGTAACATAAAATAGTTTTAGGTCTGACCTACACCAATAGTTTTAGGTGTAACATGCAATAGTTTTATGTGGAAGGTACACTAGTTTTAAGGCTGACATACATAATTATTTTGGGTTCTGACCTACAATAATAGTTTTAGGTGTAACGTATATTTCTAGAGACCAACACGTCATATTGCACCGCCTAAATCTGCTTATTTAACATAACAGTCAACAGGTGCCAAAGAAGGCCGCCGTTCAAGACCTTGCTGTCTGAGACCATCTCTCCTGCTTATCTTGTCAAAAAGAATTTGTTTCTCTTTTTTTTTTGTTTTTGTTTTCTTGTTTTTTTGTTTGTTTTATCTTGACGCGTTGAGTTTTGAACATTACAATTAGAGTCTAGTAATCGCCAGAGATCTTGACATGTTTCATTTTCACTTACCAATCAGCTTTGAAAAACTTACCCCCCCCTCCCCCCCCCCCCCCACACCTTTTTGATGTAGGAGTGGGTTTGCCTATAGTTACCGAAAATGACCAAGGGCAAATATGAAGATCTTGACATGTTTCATTTTCCCTTACCAATCAGCTTTGAAAAACTTACCCCCCCCTCACCCCCCCCCCCACACCTTTTTGATGTAGGAGTGGGTTTGCCTATAGTTACCGAAAATGACCAAGGGCAAATATGAGGCGATGGAAGCGTGGGCGGCCGTGGAGGGGAGGGGGGTATACATTAAAACATATTCATCTGGAGTACATGGTCAAATAGCTCTCAATCATGACACGAATAAATGTCTGGGGGCTTATACATTAAAACGTTATTCATATGATGCGATGTAAACATTGGGGTTAGTTTAGCCAAACATTTTGATATGAGGAGGTGTAAGCCTGGGGATTTTACACGTTAAAATATATTGTGGGAGTTAATCTCCGGCTTTATAATGGAAAGCTAATAATTATTATTATTTTTTAGGGGCTGTTAGTCTAATTAGGTTGAAGTCACTGTTTAACATAACTGCAGCCCTATTTACAGGATTCATTTCATTCTACAGCAGAGACAGTTTACTCAGGAAAATTAAAAGGTATTAAATAAGATATAGCATTTGAAGGAAAGGTCAACTTTTTAAAATTTTTAAATCGTCAAAATCCCTATCAGAATAATAGTACAGAATTTTAGCCAACAACTTTATCCTTAGACCATCAAAACAGTTTTAGTTTGACATCTCCAATAGTCTCTGGCGCACATCCCAAAACAGTGTGTTTTTTCAAGTATGTTGTTTAAAAAAAAAAACAACAAGAGATACAGCAACATCAACAACAACAACAACAACAACAGCGATAATAAAAACGACTGAGATGTGAACACAGTGACTGAGATGTGAACACATTGAATGAGATGTGAACATTTTGACAGAGATGTGAACATATTGATTGAGATGTAAACATATTGACTGAGATGTGAACACAGTGACTGAGATGTGAACATTTTGACAGAGATGTGAACATATTGATTGAGATGTAAACATATTGACTGAGATGTGAACATAGTGACTGATATGTGAACATTTTGACAGAGATGTGAACATATTGATTGAGATGTAAACATATTGACTGAGATGTGAACATAGTGACTGCTATGTGAACATTTTGACAGAGATGTGAACATATTGATTGAGATGTAAACATATTGACTGAGATGTGAACATAGTGACTGATATGTGAACATTTTGACAGAGATGTGAACATATTGATTGAGATGTAAACATATTGACTGAGATGTGAACATAGTGACTGCTATGTGAACATTTTGACAGAGATGTGAACATATTGATTGAGATGTAAACATATTGACTGAGATGTGAACATAGTAACTAATATGTGAACATTTTGACAGAGATGTGAACATATTGATTGAGATGTAAACATATTGACTGAGATGTGAACATAGTGACTGATATGTGAACATTTTGACAGAGATGTAAACATATTGACTGAGATGGGAACACGTTGACTGAAATGTGAACATATTCATTGTGTTTCACTACAGCTTGCTGAATTGTGGTGTACGACTCTGGTACTTGACATCACGGTACGGTTGGATGCCTGCTTCATTGCTCATCAAGGTCAGCAAGCGGCAGGCACATCTGTGTCATCTGAAGAGAAGGTCACGTTAGGGGAAAAACAACAACAACAAAAAACGCTAGATATATACAGGGTAAAGACCATCTGACAGACTTGTGGGTGGAAATGATGCCCAATGATAATTTGATCAAGCTGCACACCATCTTCATTATAGGATAATCAACGTCAATGACAGGAGAGAGTCAAGACTTTTGTGACGCGTTTGAAAGCAATAACGTGCGATTCAATAAAACATTCTTTGGGTAACTGAAATGCGTTGCGCCTTGTAAAGAGGCTATTTATTGCTATGTGTGCTGACAAAGTTTGAACCGTTTGACAAGGGCCACTGCTTTAACGACCTTTGCAATTAGCCGATTACTTTCGATATACCTACAAGAAATTTTAACGTCTTGGTTGGTATAAAGAGAGTCTTTAATAATGAACACATATTATTTCAAGGCAAAAATTTGTTCAATGACTTTCGTATTCTTTCTTGGTATAAAATATATCGTTGGAATTATAATTGAATTTGAAGATTCCCTTTCTTAAAATTATTTTACATTTTTCACTGGAAACAAAATTATTTGTTTACTAGATATGGTTTAAAATAAAAAAAAAATTGGTTAATGAATTATCGCCCAAATTTGTTCACAGATAAAGACGTGTTTGAGTTTGTAAGTAAATAACAAACAATGCTAGAATCTTATGTAAACAAACAATCTTTTATTTATTTCTTATATACACAACCTTTTATTTATTTGATGTAATGAAGTCATAGTGAGTAGAATGATATGATTTTATGCTTGGCAAGGGCATTTGTTAGAAGTAGCGGGGAGGCTGCCCTTGGCATCTAGGTGAAGTATGCCCGCTAACGCCCCTTGAAATCCAGAGTTATAGTCCGTGGCGACCTCGTTTAGAACATAATCTGCCCGGTCGTCAACATAGTTGTCGTTTTCGTCTGGTCCGCCGACAATGGCGCCCACCAGAACTTGTGGGCTAGGATCAGTAGTGTTGAAATGTTCCCACCCACAAGGGGCGGGGATGTCAGGACATGACGCCCCTTGGTGGTGGGGGTGTGTGGGATATTTGGCACCGTACCCAATCTGAAAACTGTAGCAACCGCCGTCTTGTTTGTTGTCTCCCAGGATGTAGTTGATCTGCTCCACAGCCCACTTCTGGTATGACGCGATATTGAGGCCAGCTTCAGCAGCGATCAGTGCAAGAAAGGCAGAGTTGGCGGCATATCTGATTTTGAAAAGATAAATTTATATTTGAGATAAATAAAAACATCTGTACCGTCTTTATAGCAAGCAAACACATAACACCCAACTTTACACGTTAAGCACATCTGGGCAGGGCCATGCGAAGAGGGGCGCGAAGGCGGCACTTGCTCTGGGCGTCAACATCTGGCGATGCAAAAGCTCTTCTTAAGAAATGACTTGAGTAACAAATTAAACAGTTTATATTTCACAAAGCCAACGGGCGCCAAAATATTCTTTTCACTTGTCGCCCTGGGTGGCACTTTGTTACGATTGCTAATTTCCCTCGGCACAGCCAGAAGTGGGGAAAACGGGTGTTCTTAGAGATAAAAGTCCTTTAAAAATATTTCCAGTGTTCAAAGTTATAAATAGGCATGAGCAAGGCAGGCCGTGCGAAACATCGCTAAACTCTTCGTCTATTTGTAATGCCGTAAAACTGATCAAATAAAACCTACGGACCTCAGCGACCCCCACTTATTCCTCCAGGCCAGACCACAAGGTGCGTAGGTGACGTCACCGCCAGGGAACCAGCCCTGGAAGAAGCCCACAATGGCGTCCTTGTACCGGTCCTCGCGAGTCTCTTCGTACAACAATTCCTGACACGCGGCTGCAAGCGAAAAAAATGCACATTGTAATCGGTAACTTAAATCTTATACTTCTATGTACACATTTTGAGCTCATAGAAAACACTTGCTTGGGATCGTACCAGCTGGCGAGGCAGTCTCACTGTTGGAGCACACTCTTCAGAGAGTCAGCGTAGCTCGCACCAGCTGGCGAGGCAGTCTCACTGTTGGAGCACACTCTTCAGAGAGTCAGCGTAGCTCGCACCAGCTGGCGAGGCAGTCTCACTGTTGGAGCACACTCTTCAGGGAGCCCACGTAACGATCAAGGCCTTAGGAAAGCGCTCAGTAAGAGTTGTCCCCCAAAACACTTGATCCCTACATGTGGGCAAGCTTACCAGGCCCAAACATAAGCTACAGGCCACCTGCATACTCACGATCTCGTATACATGTGTTAATCTTCACAAAAGCAATGACACCATTTATTTTTTAGATCAACATATTTGCTAACATTTATATCATGTCATATCTAGAAAAATTGTTTAAGTCCATACTGTAGTAAAAAATCTTAAAACATACGCTGCTTGTCATCCCAGCTCAGTGCTCCAGACACCTTGACGTCCACAAACGTCTTGGCGTCATTCAGATACTTGACGTCTTTAGTGGCCCGATACAGCCACATGCTGGCCTCGCACAGTTCATCCCTGTAGCCGCTGGACGTGTAGCCTGGTCCATCGTATATGCCCCTGTGACAGGATTTTAATATTCACTTTCTCATTATGGATTTATATTTTTTTTTTAAGCGAAATCTTGTAATACATTGTCCTTTTATATTAGTCTCCTTTAGTCTCTCATGACTTTTTTTAGCCATTGGCTTATCTGGAAATTCGTACGAGCTAAAGAAATTAGTTGTTTGAAGAAATTTTATTCAGACTAAAATTTGTTCTAACGCATTTTTGCAATTTGCAGAAATTGTTGGTAGAACAATTGTTCTATTCATTGCACTGTTGTTCGTCTAGTGATTTCTTTAAGCAGCCTTAACGTAAATGGATAAACACACGCGGCATGGTAAAAGTGGTAAAAGTGGTAAAAGTGGCAAAAGTGGTAAAAGTGGCAAAAGTGGTAAAAGTGGTAAAAGTGGTAAAAGTGGTAAGAGTGGTAAGAGTGGTAACAGTGGTAAGAGTGGTAAAAGTGGTAAAAGTGGTAAAAGTGGTAAAAGTGGTAAAAGTGGTAAAAGTGGTAAAAGTGGTAAAAGTGGTAAAAGTGGTAAAAGTGGTAAAAGTGGTAAAAGTGGTAAGAGTGGTAAGAGTGGTAACAGTGGTAAGAGTGGTAAAAGTGGTAAAAGTGGTAAAAGTGGTAAAAGTGGTAAAAGTGGTAAAAGTGGTAAAAGTGGTAAAAGTGGTAAAAGTGGTAACAGTGGTAAGAGTGGTAAAAGTGGTAAAAGTGGTAAAAGTGGTAAAAGTGGTAAAAGTGGTAAAAGTGGTAAAAGTGGTAAAAAGTGTTCAAAACCGGAAGCAATGGGATGACAATACGTGGTGCTAAAAATATAATGGTTCAAACACAAGTAATATAAAAAGACAAGGAATGAAATGAACACAAGTACGTGTATAAACACATGTATCCCTACGACAGATCTATGCCTTAAGGGATAAAAAGAAGAAAAAATGTGTTACTTTACTTTGAGAATTCCGCGCTCTTTGTTGGTCTTCATTAATATCTTGATTGATGTCTACATTAATATATCATGATATTTGGTCTTCATTAATATCTTGATTGAATGTCTACATTAATATATCATGATATTTGGTCTTCATTAATATCTTGATTAAATGTCTACATTAATATGTCATGATATTTGGTCTTCATAAATATCTTGATTGAATGTCTACATTAATATATCATGATATTTGGTCTTCATCAATATCTTGATTGGATGTCTACATTAATATATCATGATATTTGGTCTTCATCAATATCTTGATTGAATGTCTACATTAATATCTTGATTGAATGTCTACATTAATATATCGTGATTGTTTGTCTTCATTGATATATCATGATTGTTGGTCTCCATTAATATCATGAATGTTGGTCTCCATTAATATCATGATTGTTGGTCTCCATTAATATCATAATTGTTGGTCTCCATTAATATCATGATTTTTTGGTCTCCAATAGTATCATGATTGTTGGTCTCCATTAATATCATGATTGTTGGTCTCCATTAATATCATGATTGTTGGTCTCCATTAATATCATGATTGTTGGTCTCCATTAATATCATGATTGTTGGTCTCCATTAATGTCATGATTGTTGGTCTCAAATTAATATCATGATTGTTGGTCTCCATTAATATCATGATTGTTGGTCTCCATTAATATCATGATTGTTGGACATTTTTATTGGGAAATGAAGACGTGCGGTGACCCACCTGGTGTTGTTGGCAAACGTGTAAAGACTTTGAGCAGCCGACAGCAGCTGTGTGCTGTAAGCTACGTCACCCTTGTGCTTGAAAGCAATGGCACCAAGAGAAAGCGCAGCAGCTGTACCGCCCATGACGTCACTTCCCTTCAAGAAAACGACCAACAATTTTTAGATATTCCACTATATTATAAGCTTAAATGCTCATCAGTTATCTAAAACAGTGGTTCTCAACCTGTGGGTCGCGACCTCTTTTGGGGTCAAAAGACCCTTACACAAGGGTCGCCTAAGAATTTCGGAATACACATATTTAAGAAATAGCAACGAAAATAATTTTTGGTTGGAGAGGGTGGGGGGGGGGGTCACCAAAACATGAGGAACTGTTATTAAACGGTCACGGCATTAGGAAGATTGAGAGCCACTGATCTAAAACTTAGATAATAATTATAAAACAATGCCTAAAATATGACGAAATGTGTTACATTTGATTGTCGAAGAGAAAGAAAAAGTTTTCGGAACAGTAAAATGCTAAATTTAATATTAAATTAAATTGCTAGGAAAAATTATGCAGAGCTAGTCAAGATATCGTGTCAACCAACATTAAACAAATATACAACTAAAACCAAGTTTCTCTATGATTATAATTAAGAATAAATTATATAAGTAACAGTTTCAGAATATTTTTTTTTAATGAAATCATCGACAAAAACATAATGAACCAAACCCCTGTAAAGTGATTCCAATCTTTCAGTAGTGTAACTAGTAACACTGTGAACACGCACCGTTTTAGAATTAGTCGAGTTGATGACCCGACACGGTCTGTCCATGGTCATGTTCTCGGGCCTGCCCCAGTAACTGTGATCCAGGTCCCCGTCCCCGACCTGGTAGGTAAACTCTTGTTTGTTGGCATCCCAGGCCCTCAGGAAGTAGTCCAGGGGCCACTTGATCATGTCATACATCATGTCCAACTGTCCGGCCTTCACGTAGCCTTCTTTAAAACTGTGTTTGGGTTTGTGAGGCACAGATATAAATAGATTGATCGGATGGGCGTGGTCACCAAGAAACAGAAGGGAAACCCCCATTTAAAATAAATGTTATTTGAATGAGATGATTTTCACGTTATTATTTAAAAAAAAAAAATGTAAGCGCTCCCCCCGGTTTCATTCACGGAGTTGAACACAGCGCACAACAGATACACTCATCACGGCGAACACAGCGGCACAACAGATACACTCATCACGGCGAACACAGCGGCACAACAGATACACTCATCACGGCGAACACAGCGGCACAACAGATACACTCATCACGGCCCCAACTTCATGCTCTAATACACCAGCAAGAGTGAAGAATTAAAACAAATCATTTAAAACGAACGGCACCATGTCACCATATGAAATCTCATTCTTCTTCTAAATATATTAGTGTCGACCATCAATATATTTATCATTCTGGCTCCTGTGTTTGTAGAGTGGTCGCGGTGTAACTGTGCATGATTTTGAAGAGGATATTTCACTGATCGCAAGGGCTACTCAGCGTATGTATTATGAACTGGGGTTGGAGGACAGGATGCAATAGACGCACACGTGTCCAGCGTAGTCGCCTCAACTGTTGCTTTTGGAAGCTTGTTCCAGTCCCTTATCGTCTTTGGCAGGAATAAGATACTTAGTTTGTTTTTTAAGAGCCTGGAGCAGTGGATATGCCCATTGTTTATGGTGTACATCATAGAGATCCTGGATAGTCTTCATTGTTCCTCGAATAGTGACCAGCCCAGAGTTTCGAGCATGCTGACTATACTTGAGGTGTTTCTGTAGCGGTTCAGGACTAAGCGTGCCAACCCGTCGCTGGAATCTACAACCCTTACAGCTGTACTGTAGCTTGTGTGACTCTGCAACCTTTACAGTTGTACTGTAGCTTGTGTGACTCTGCAACCCTTACAGTTGTACTGTAGCTTGTGTGACTCTACAACCCTTACAGTTGTACTGCAGCTTGTGTGACTCTACAACCCTTACAGTTGTACTGTAGCCTGTGTGACTCTACAACCCTTACAGTTGTACTGCAGCTTGTGTGACTCTACAACCCTTACAGTTGTACTGCAGCTTGTGTGACTCTACAACCCTTACAGTTGTACTGTAGCCTGTGTGACTCTACAACCCTTACAGTTGTACTGTAGCCTGTGTGACTCTGCAACCACTACTTTTGTACTGTAGCTTGTGTCACTCTACAACCCTTAGAGTTGTACTGTAGCTTGTGTGACTCTGCAACCCTTACAGTTGTACTGTAGCTTGTGTGACTCTGCAACCCTTACAGTTGTACTGTAGCTTGTGTGACTCTACAACCCTTACAGTTGTATTGTAGCTTGTGTGACTCTACAACCCTTACAGTTGTACTGTAACTTGTGTGACTCTACAACCCTTACAGTTGTACTGTAGCTTGTGTGACTCTACAACCCTTACAGTTGTACTGTAGCTTGTGTGACTCTACAACCCTTACAGTTGTACTGTAGCTTGTGTGACTCTACAACCCTTAGAGTTGTACTGTAGCTTGTGTGACTCTACAACCACTACAGTTGTACTGTAACTTGTGTGACTTATAAATGTACTGTAGCTTGGACCAGGATTTAGAGCTTTGACCTGGTCAGATTTATTTTTGGTACGATCTCCAAAATTTATTTTTTAAAATATTATTAACTTTCTAACCTATGAATATATATGTGACCCAAGTAATATTAAAGCTGATGACGACATACCTGACTAATGACCAAAGTAGTAGAGTAGCTGATGACGACATGGGCAGTCCCATCTTGACGTGGTCACCTGCGTCATACCATCCACCAGGTACACAGTCGTTAAGGGCGGAGTCATGACGCCATGGGATGGGGTTGTTGTCTGGCAATTTGCCTGATCTGTGGATGGTATATAGTTGAGCGTTGAATTATGGCAAACAAGATCCTTCTCCGTTAAAATACGGCAAACAAGATCCTTCTCCTTTAAAATACGGCAAACAATATTCTTCTCCGTTAAAATACGGCAAAGAAGATTCTTCTCCGTTAAATTATAGCAAACAAAATCCATCTTCATTAAAATACGGCAACAAGATCCTTCTCCGTTAAAATACGGCAAACAATATCCTTCTTCGTTAAAATACGGCAAAAAAAAAAAAGATCCTTCTCCGTTAAAATACCGCGAACACGATCCTCCTCGCTAAAATACGTTAACAAGATTCCTCTTCGTTAAATTACGATAAATCAATACAATTAATCAATCGAAACCTAATCAATACCTTTGAGCATCAAGAAATAAAATCGAATCTTTGAGAGCTAGCGAGTAATCTTTAACAGCCTGAATTGGACTTAAATACGTCATGGTGGTCATCAGGACCAGGAGAGCTGGACACAAGCGTGTCATCTTGTTCTGTAACTAAGCAGAAAAACAGGCACGCTTTTGAAAACAATTTTTTTCAACAATTCTTGCCAACAATATCTGGTTTATGAATTAAACATGGCGTTATTTAAAGGACATAACTGTATTATAGAGTTCAAATTATAAGGTAGGGAATTTCACAAACGTGTATCTAAATCTTATTCTAAATGACGGTAACAGTTATCATATTAAGTCTTTGTGTTATGTCCCATGAATTAAAACCACAAATTAGAACAGTTACATTTTAAATCAAAGTTTCGTTCAATAATCTATTTGACTCTTAGTGTGCATCGAACTTCGTCCTTCAAATACTATTCTCTTACAAATGTCCGCTCGTTTGACGTTTGTATTGCAATAATCGGAGAAATCTACTTGTTTTCATTGAAAGATAAGGTTTGTCTTTCATCATTGCAATGAAAAGTTTAACTTTTGTTGAAATATACCCCCCTCCCACACACACACACACAACTTTGTAGAAATATAATCCACGGATGAAAAGGTCTACGCCAGCTCACAAATTAAACAAACGTTGAATCCACTTTTTGAACCCTTTATCAATTAAAATATTCTTGACCTCTTAGAAGAGTTATCTGCATGTCTTGAACCTTATCAAATGAAAGCTTAAGACAAACATTTTGAACTCAATCCCATTAAAGAAGGATGTAAGTTTCTGACCTTCTGTTACTGACCTTCCGTTACTGACCTCCCATTTCTGACCCCCCGTTCCTACCCCCCCCCCCCCCGGTTACTGTATCCCGTTATTGACCTCCCGTTAGTCCCCCCCCCCCAATCGTTATTGCACTTCCATTCCTGACCTCCTGTAATACCTCCCATTTCTGACCTCCCGTTCCTACCCCACCCCCCCCCGGTTACTGTAACCCGTTATTGACCTCCCGTTAGTCCCCCCCCCCCAATCGTTATTGCACTTCCATTCCTGACCTCCTGTAATGACCTCTCGTCACTGACCACCCGTTACTGACCTCTCGTACTGACCACCCTTTACTGACCTCTCGTACTGACCACCCGTTACTGACCTCTCGTACTGACCACCCTTTACTGACCTCTCGTACTGACCACCCGTTACTGACCTCTCGTTAACATTTCCAGATGGAGACAAAAGGATTGTCATAGACAAAAGGATTGTCATGCATAGATTGCTAATGAAATCTGTAGCTAAAACCATTTTTTGGTTGGTTTGAAATATTTGTCACATTTAACGGAATTGTTTTGCTTTTTTTTTTTTTGGTTATCGTTTGGTCCTGACAAAAACAACGTTTCGAGAAATTACTTCCCCTTCAAGCCAAAATATTAATTTTTGCAATCATTTTCTGACCACTTTTAGCAAATATTATTCTATGTGTGTACCAATTTAGTGGACCTCTGATTCATATCTATGGGGAACATTAGGTAGATTATTGGGGGGGGGGGGCCTCTTTGGGGAACTTATTGGAGAGCTACGCCACAACAAGGTTGTTGAATCTCAAAATGAGAAAAGTGGAACTTCGTATGCATTTCTTTTATCCTTATACGTGTTACTTTTCCTTGAGGTAAGTTGGTTGAAAAAAAAAAAATTACAGGGAAACAATTTGAGATGTACGGAATGAAATGTTTTGAAATGAACCACACCTCACAACTGAGTAAGTATCACGTGTGTGTGTGTTGGGGGTGGGGGTGTTTAAACCATGAGTATAAAAGCTGTCTGTGTACAATCTTGTGATCGACATTTATAATACATTTTTTTTTGATAATCAGTAATAAATAAAAAAAAAATTCGAATGTTGTTATATATATTTTTGTGTGAGTCAGTTATCTAAATGTCACATATTGATTGTAAATGTCGCATATTAATTGTAAATGTCACTTATTCATTTAAATGTCGCATATTGATTGTAAAAGTCACGTATTGATGTATAAGTCATGTATTGATTGTAAAAGTCACATATTGATTGTAAAAGTCACGTATTGATTGTACATGTGACATATTAATTGTACATTTTATATGTTGATCGTAAATAGAATTTTTTTTTTTTTTTTTTTTTTTTTTTTTTTTTTTTTTTTTTTTTTTTTATTTTTTTTTTTTATATATTTTTTTTTTTTTTTTTTTTTTTTTTTTTTTTTTTTTGGAAAGGAACATTTTTTTCGAGTAAAAGATTTTTATCTTAAAAAGTCTCTTGTGAAGTCGAAAACTCCATTAATGTCAGGATCAACAGCGTGGTTGATTGGTTATTGGAATACCTGTGAATCCAGGCCGTAAATAAATATGCTGCAGCTTTCACATGTTTTGTTTTCTGTTTATCAGCCGCCGTATTAAATATTAAATTTATGATGCTTTTTTGTTTTTGTTTAGATCCCGTTTTCTTTACATAATTAGGATAGGTTAATATAATTGATTTAAAAAAATGAATAGTTAAATAGGCCTAGCATTGAAACGTCCTTCGACTTTTCGAACAAAATAGTTCTTGCTCTCTTTCGTACTTCAGTGCATCTGTTAGCGATGTCATTGCAAATTTCTTCATTTCAAAGACATTTAAGAATGCCCAGGGTAAACATGACCTTGTAAAGTGGTTCTACAAATGTTGGATGATGGATGATGCATCACTGCATGACATTTTTCTTTTAAAGAAAATCTAAAACTTCTTTTTCAAGACTGTAACACCGTAGGCCTATAACAATAAAAAAAAAAAACCCACAGAATTCTTGATACAAATTCAAAGTAGTTTAATCATTACATAAAGCTGATTGTGGGTACAGCAGCTTTGCTTTGTACGAGGAAATCTGAACGTCATGCAAACAATGATAAACATTATGAGTAAGAAACATGATTTTATGCTTGACAAGGGCATTTGTTAGAGGTAACGGGGAGGCTGCCCTTGGCATCTAGGTGAAGTATGCCCGCTAACGCCCCTTGAAATCCAGAGTTATAGTCCGTGGCGACCTCGTTTAGAACATAGTCTGTCCTGTCGTCTACATAATTGTCGTTTTCGTCTGGTCCGCCGACCAGGGCGCCCACCAGAACGTGCGGGCTCGCGTCGGTTGTGTTGAAATGCTCCCACCCACACGGGGCGGGGATGTCAGGGCACGACGCCCCTCGGTGGTGGGGGTGTGTGGGATACTTGGTGCCGTACCCGATCTCAAAGCTGTAGCATCCGCCATCTTGGTTGTTGTCTCCCAGGATGTAGTTGATCTGCTCCACAGCCCACTTCTGGTATGAAGCAGTATTGAGGCCAGCTTCAGCAGCGATCAGTGCAAGAAAGGCAGAGTTGGCAGCATATCTGATTTTGAAATACATACATAGTAGATGTAAGTGTTGGCAGCATATCTGATGTTTTTTATTAATAAATAAGATAAATAATATTTTGAACATAATTAAGTTGACATTCCTTTAAGGCGCGTAAAGAAATGGGTATCTTTGTTTAATAAATATTCTTGAGTGAATATTTTCCATAAATATTTCCTGCGTGGCCTGCAAGTCAAGGTTTCATTAACAATTCTTTCAGTCAGTTAGTTAAAAGACGGCATAGAACATATGTTGTCATCTTGTAGAGTAGATAAATGGTTATAGAGTGTACGGGGGGTGGGGGGATATAGGAGGACATATGAAATTATCAAAAATGAAAATTTATTAGAAATTTAAGTTTCTTTATGAAAGCCGTGCAGTTGACATTCTGACCTGAGTGATCCCCACTTGTTCCTCCAGGCCAGACCACAGGGTGTGTAGGTGACGTCCCCTCCAGGCAACCAGCCCTGGAAGAAGCCCACCACGGCGTTCTTGTACTGGTCCTCGTGAGTCTCTTCGTACAACAGTTCCTGACACGCCGCTGTAAGGAGACCAACGTGTACGTTACAGAGAGATTCATCTGTCAATCAAACCTACCACAACTAGATGTTTCATCTTTCAATCAAACCTACCACCAATACATGTTTCATCTGTCAATCAAACCTACCACCAATACATGTTGCATCTGTTTAGCAACCCGTAGTGATTACCGCTACACACGCCAACCTCTACTCATGAGACAACCTAATTTGAATATTATATCTTTCATTACCACCTTACACAACTTCCAAATAGAATTCTACACCAAAACAACATTTAACCAAGATTTAAACTTTAAAAAGTACAGAAGTAGCCAAAGTATTTAACATTTGGTTTTAAGCTGTAAATTTCGATTACACATTATCAAAACTTTCAAAACTCAAAGACGTATTTGTTACAGCTCCAGGCATAACAAATTAATCCCATGGGACCTTTTTAGAATTATAAATAATTTTAGAACCCCTATTCTAGGCAGAGTTTCGGTCACGTCAGCTACAATCAGACTTACGCCTCTTTTCGTCCCAGCTCAAGGCCCAGGCCACCTTGACGTCGACAAACGTCTTGGCGTCATTCAGATACTTGACGTCTTTAGTGGCCCGATACAACCACATACTGGCCTCACACATTTCATCTTTGTAACCGCTGGACGTGTAACCTCCCTCATAGACGCCCCTGATTTGAGGAGTTATTGATGGGCGTTAGATTACTGATATTTTAAAAACATGAACTTTATCGGATAGTCTTGATTTGTTATCGTGAGGTGCATTTTTCAATAAGTTTCGTCCCTCCTTTTTACAACGGTCAACACAATATAAAAAGCTAGAATGTTCACTGTCTCAAATATTGAGAATGTTCACTGTTTCGAATAGCTCGATGGTCACTATTTAGCTAGAAAGGTCCCCATTTCAAATAACTAGTATGTTCTCCATTTCAAATAGCTAGAATTTTAACCGTTTCAAGTAGTTAAAATGGTCACCATTTCACATAGCTAGAATGTTTACTGTTTCAAGTAGTTAGAATGTTCACCAATTCAAATATCTAGAATGTTTTCCGTTTCAAGTAGTTAAAATGGTCACAATTTCACATAGCTAGAATGTTTACTGTTTCAAGTAGTTAGAATGTTCACCAATTCACATAGCTAGAATGTTCACTATTAAGATCTACTGTTTTAACGTATAGAGAACAAGATTTCGTACAAAAATGGTAAACACGTGATGTCAACAAATGACGTAACGCTCGTAGATGCCTAGGAACAAAAACTACGTTAGCATTAGAGATGTTTGAAATGTTTGTATGGTGAGAAAATGAAGAAATGTGGGTACAAACAAACAAAGAGTCAAACAAACAAACCTGCTCTTATTGGCAAATGCATAAAGGCTTTGAGCAGCCGACAGCAGTTGTGTGCTGTAAGCCACGTCACCTTTGTCCTTGAAAGCAATGGCGCCGGCAGAAAGCGCCGCAACTGTGCCGCCCATGACATCACTTCCCTAAAGGAAATTGATCTAAAACACATTAATTTTAAAATGAGATGTTCCCATTGAGACAGGAGGCTTAATGTCAACAAGATGCCAAGTCATGCCAGACCCAAAATGATATTAGTTACATACATCCTTTTGACAGGAGTCTTAATGTCAACCAGATGTTCAGTCATGCCAGACCCAAAATGATATTTGTTACATACATCCTTTTGACAGGAGTCTTAATGTCAACCAGATGTTCAGTCATGCAAGACCCAAAATGATATTAGTTACACACATCCTTTTGACAGGAGTCTTAATGTCAACCAGATGTCCAGTCAAGCCAGACCCAAAATGCTATTAGTTACATACATCCTTTTGACAGGAGTCTTAATGTCAACCAGATGTCCAGTCATGCCAGACAAAGAAATGATATTTGTTACATACATCCTTTTGAAAGAAGGCTTAATGTCAACCAGATGTCCAGTTATGCCAGACCCAAAATGATATTTGTTACATACATCCTTTTGACAGGAGTCTTAATGTCAACCATAAGTCCAGTCATGCCAGACCCAAAATTATATTTGTTACATACATCCTTTTGACAGGAGTCTTAATGTTAACCAGATGTCCAGTCATGCCAGACAAAAAAATGATATTTGTCACATACATCCTTTTGACAGGAGGCTTAATGTCAACCAGATGCCCAATCATGCCAGACCCAAAATGATATTTGTCACATACATCCTTTTGGCTTATGAACAATCGCCTTGATTCATTAAATTTTTTTTAAGCTGTTCCTAGAAATCTTGGAATTGAGTGATACAAAGTGTGGGAAAACCTGATAAAAAAGAACGCACCAAAACAAAGAACGTGTCGGCAAAAAGCCTTCGTTAGCGGAAAAAAAACAATAAATTATAATTAAATAAATATTTAAACTTTGCTAAAATGAAGTATAAGAGAGGAAAGCAAGAAGGATTTGAGAAATCTTGTCAGACAATATCATTATGTTACGTACACAATCTAATGATGAAGTTTCAAAAACATTTCTAGCCGGACATACTCAGTTCATGGGAATGAACCTTGCTAAAATTGATGGTATTCTTTTTTTTTTTTTAAACTCGTTTTGGACCTTGGGTACTAGGAGCCCACAGGGCAAAATGAATTTTTAAAGAAATCTATTTTGACGCACTTTATTGGAAACAGACGGCAAAAGACTTGCACCAGGCTTAATAAAGGAGGATTTATACAAATAGGACATGCCACAGATTATGACGAAGGGATACACAGATTCGGTCGAAAGGATTCAGAGATTCGGTCGAAGGGATACAGAGATTCGGTCGAAGGGATATAATATTTAGGTTAGATTTGAAAACGTATATTTTATATTAAATTATTTTTGATTACACATTTAAATTGATAAATCTTTCAATTAAATTTAAAAGCTCCATTTCAATTGTTATGACAGTTGACCCCAATGTTAGTGTGTATCTCGTAATGAAAGAAAATATGTGTCTCCTATTTTTGAATATTTGTAAATAGATAAAACGTCCATAACAGATATTTTAAAAATGGATATAAATATAATGTTAATATTAACCACATTTTAAATTATCTCTTTCCTTCAATTTTCACTATCTCTCTTGACAAGAACATTAATGAAGCAATGTTTACGAACCGTGGTAGAAGAGTTTACCACCAGACAGGGTCTGTCCATGGTCATGTCTTCAGCCCGACCCCAGTAATGATGATCTAGATCCCCGTCCCCCACCTGGTATGTAAACTCTTGCCTGTTGGCATCCCAGGCCCTCAGGAAGTAGTCCAGGGGCCACTTGATCATGTCATACATCATGTCCAGCTGTCCGGCCTTCACGTAGCCATCTTTAAAACTGAAAAAGTAGTATCCCCCAGTTGTTTCAAATATTTACCTAGACACATCATCCAATTGTTACATTGAGTCACTCTCAAATATTTACCTAGACACATCATCAAATTGTTACATTGAGTCACTCTCAAATATTTACCTAGACACATCATCAAATTGTTACATTGAGTCACTCTCAAATATTTACCTAGACACATCATCCAATTGTTACATTGAGTCACTCTCAAATATTTACCCAGACACATCATCAAATTATTACATTGAGTTATCCTCAAATATTTAACTTGACCCATCATCCAATTATTACATTGAGTCACTCTCAAATAGCTACATAGACCAACCCAAAAATTGTTATACATTGAACACAACCAGATTGTTCTAGAGACCCCCTACCCGCCCTGTGCTTGCTAAATATAACTATGCCAAAATCTCTACATAGATACATCCCCAATGTGTCAGTCCATGCCTGTATCTAAACCAAACTAGCCTGGCAATCTTTGTATTTAGTTTCCTACCAAACAGATGGCCTTTTATTTTTTAGAGACAATGGATCTTGAGAGTGAGATACCTTGTGTATTCGAATCAAAGGATTCTTAAATGGCATATTAATATATATTTGGCATCCTTGCGTCTTCGCGAGACGATGGAGTAGCTATTGACACTTCAACACATGACTCACAAGGTCGATACTGGAATGGCAGTCAATGGAACTTTTTCTCCTGGTTAAATTCGGACCCCCGTACTGCTCTTATTTTTGCATGGGCTTCGTTTCGCACATCTTCTGCCTTTTTGACCCCCTTCATACATTGCTGTTCACTTGGAATTTTTCTAGTTAAAATGTGTTTGGTGTGTCTGATAGAACTACAGTTAATTGCCCTCTGAGGGCCGGATGAAAACAGACGGAGGTCGCAGATGCATTAGAGAAATAATTTACCTGACCAATGACCAAAGTAGTAGAGTAGCTGATGACGACATGGGCAGTCCGAACTTGACGTGATCCCCTGCGTCATACCATCCACCAGGTACGCAATCGTTAAGGGCGGAGTCATGACGCCATGGGATGGGATTGTTGTCTGGCAATTTGCCTGATCTGTGCATGTAGTCGTTAACAACGGATTCAAATTTGGATAACTTCAATTTATCATTACTTTTTTTAGACAATAACTGCCGTAGATTTAACTTCAAAGCACATAACTTTCTTAAACCTTTACTCCACTAGATTTAACTTCAAGACACATAACTTTCTTAAACCTTTACTCCACTAGATTTAACTTCAAGACACATAACTTTCTTAAACCTTTACTCCACTAGATTTAACTTCAAGACACATAACTTTCTTAAACCTTTACTCCACTAGATTTAACTTCAAGACACATAACTTTCTTAAACCTTTACCCCACTAAATTTGACTTCATTGCACTTAAATTCCCAAGAACTTTCTCCCGTAGATTAGACTTCAAAACATTTAATTTATTTATTCCTTTCCTCAAGTATATTTTATTTCAGAAGCCATATAACTCGACTTTGCTTTGTTGTAAAATTATACGTGCCTAGCAAAACTGTTCTGTGTTTTTAAAATGATCCCAAGATCCATACATTTAAATGAATCAGATATCTTCACTCTAACATTTAAATGATACAAATATCTTCACTCTAACATTTAAATGATACAAATATCTTCACTCTAGCATTTAAATGATACAAATATCTTCACTCTAACATTTAAATGATACAAATATCTTCACTCTAACATTTAAATGATACAAATATCTTCACTCTAACATTTAAATGATACAAATATCTTCACTCTAACATTTAAATGATACAAATATCTTCACTCTAACATTGAAATGATACAAATATCTTCACTCTAACATTTAAATGATACAAATATCTTCACTCTAACATTTAAATGATACAAATATCTTCACTCTAGCATTTAAATGATACAAATATCTTCACTCTACCTCTGTGTATCCAAGAATAAAATTGAGTTTTTCAGCGCCAATGAGTAATCTTTAACTGCCTGAGTTGGGCTTGAATACACTATGGCCACCAACATGAGAACCTCTAAAATACAACTCGCCATCTTGTTCTTGATCTAAACAGAAGATACATCTCAATTTTTTGTCGTTTGAACCAGGCTTGTTATTATAGACAAAGTTTATTTTTATTTTTAAATCTAGGCCATTAGTGTGACAAAATTAGTACTACTGAACTTCTAGCTTATTCTCATACAATGTCACAATATTTCAATACGATGCTTACTTAGAATTATTGTATGGAGATAAGGACTGAACGAGCTTACACATCACTTTTATTTCTGAACCAAAAAAAACACAATAACATTACATTTTAACTGATAACACATCTTTACAAGCAACATAATTTGCTTGCCTCTCTTATTGTTACAAGCAGCATAATATGCCTGCCTCTCATATTGTTACTAGCAACATAACATATTTGCCTCTCATATTGTTACTAGCAACTTAAAATATTTGCCTCTCCTATTGTTACAAGCAACATAACGATGGGAGCTTGACTCGCGTATCGTTACAAGCAACAGAATAGTGCATGATTGGCTCGCATATTGCCATAAGCAACATGATTGGCTCGCATATTGTTATAAGGAACCTGATTGGCTCGCATATTGTTATAAGCAACATGATTGGCTCGCATATTGTTATAAGCAACATGATTGGCTCGCATATTGTTATAAGCAACATGATTGGCTCGCATATTGTTATAAGCAACATGATTGGCTCGCATATTCTCACACGCGTTGAAATAAAACTACCATGAGTGCAGTTTTGTATTATACTTGCATATTCGACTACACCAGTTTATCCCTAATGTCTCTCTTTGTCCATACAATTTGAATCTTAAGGTTGCCTTTCAGACTACACAATTCTATACCTAATGTCTATTGGTGCAAACTACACCAGTCTATACATAATGTCTCTCTTGGTGCAAACTACAATAGTCTATAATGTCTATTGGTGCAAACTACACCAGTCTATACCTAATGTCTCTCTAGGTGCAAACTACAATAGTCTATAATGTCTATTGGTGCAAACTACACCAGTCTATACCTAATGTCTCTCTTGGTGCAAACTACAATAGTCTATAATGTCTATTGGTGCAAACTACACCAGTCTATACCTAATGTCTCTCTAGGTGCAAACTACAATAGTCTATAATGTCTATTGGTGCAAACTACACCAGTCTATACCTAATGTCTCTCTTGGTGCAAACTACAATAGTCTATAATGTATATTGGTCCAAACTACACCAGTCTATACCTAATGTCTCTATTGGTGCAAACTACACCAGTCTATAATGTATATTGGTCCAAACTACACCAGTCTATACCCAATGTTTCTCTTGGTACAAACTACACAAGTCTATAATGTATATTGGTCCAAACTACACCAGTCTATACCCAATGTCTCTCTTGGTCCAAACTACACAAGTCTATAATGTATATTGATCCAAACTACACCAGTCTATAATGTATATTGGTCCAAACTACACCAGTCTATAATGTATATTGGTCCAAACAACACCAGTCTATACCTAATGTCTCTCTTGGTCCAAACTACACCAGTCTATAATGTATATTGGTCCAAACTACACCAGTCTATACCCAATGTCTCTCTTGGTCCAAACTACACCAGTCTATAATGTATATTGGTCCAAACTACACCAGTCTATACCTAATGTCTCTCTTGGTCCAAACTACACCAGTCTATACCTAACGTCTCTCGGCCCATACAATTTGAAGTTTAAGATTACCTGTCAATTGCAGCTTTCTAGAGGATCTCAAAATTAAGGCTGGTACTCCGCCTGGTGAATGAAACATTCAAGTTTTGTAGAGACAGACGCCCCTACCCTTTCCATATCCTCAAGGTCAACCCGGACAGCTGTGGTCAACAAATCTTTTAAACCATAACCTACTCGGTTTACTAGTTGAAAACTTACAGAACACAGCGTCACCTTGAAATGGAACCATCTGCTTGTATCCCACCTTATCAAATAATGAAATAAGATGTTAAGAAGCAGGCAAAAGGCATTGAACTCCGTTAAAGAAAAGAAATCTGTACTGATTTCTCAGATAGAGTTTTTTCAAGGCCATGAAACAGCGTGTCAATAACATTCGGAGCCTTTCAATGCAATGGACGGATGTGGTGGGTTGTGAATACTTGCTACAGTCAACAAGTGTTTGATCACTTGCACTTGGTCTGGTCAAAGACTACATGGAACAGGCGACAACTGCGCTACAACTTCATGGGAGGCAATTAAACGAAACACATTTTTTCGTGTACTCTTAACAGATCAAATGTGCCTATGTATTTGTGATTTTTTGCTTGAATAACGGTGTTTGTCCCGTGTTTGTTAATTTGAGCTTTTTGCTGTATACTTGTGTTTGTTACTGTTTGTGCTGTTTGCTTATATGTCACAAATGACCAGTGCTGTACGAGGGAACGATAGACGCAGGTAACGGACAAATATACAATGAGTAAGGGAGGATTCGACTTGGGCATTTAAGGAAAGTTTATGTGAGGGCAGTGAAGACATAGCCTGGGAAGCAAGACGTCATGGGAGGACAATGAAGACATAGCCTGGGAACCCAGCCGGCCAAGGTTACATCAGGTGGTCACTAAGGGACTGTGTGGGGAAAGGGTATCACGAATGAATTAGAGCAGTGGTCGGCAAAGTCACTAGTCAAAAGAACCCAAAAAATCAGCAGCAGGACGATTAAAAAAATTTTGAGAGCCACATTTCTTTTAAGAACCTGTCAAGATCCATGCTTTTTTGAGCCAAAAGCAGATTTGTGGCCGGCAGGCCGAGCCCCACTCAGGTCACTAAAGAGCCGCATGCGGTTCCTGAGCCGGGATTGGTCGACCACTGAGTTAGAGTAATGAGTCTTGTAGTTTGCTGTTATATGTGAGAACGTCCACGCAGACCCTTGGTGTTGTTAGTTTCATTAAGTATCGTGATAGAAAAAGGCCAAACCAGATAGGTATTAATAAGCGAGTAGAGACATGGCATAAGCGTCCGGGGGTAAAGGATCTGATCGTGAAAATGTAACCTCTAGTGATGTAGCAAGCCAATGACCGTGGGATTCTAGTGGTGGGCAGTTGGTCGTACCGAGATGGCTAGATATAAGCCAGAGGTTTGGGGAGACTAGGAGAGTGGCGATAACAGCGGTCGAGAGGGAACAGTCGAGAGAGATTAGGAGACGACAGTTGACCAGTGGAATATAGAAATATTTGAGATGATACAGTTGAAAAGTTTAGGACCAGTCATAGCTATTGAGCTACATAATAGATCAATGGTTCTCAACCTTACTAATGCCGCGACCCTTTAATAAAGTTCCTCATGTTGTGGTGACCCTCTAAACATAAGAATATTTTCGTTATAACCTTCATAAATATGCGTTTTCATATGGTCTTAGGTGACCCCTGTAGAAGGGTTGTTCGACCCCCAAAGGGGTCATGACCAAGAGACTGAGAACCGCTGATATAGACAGTTGACATTAAGGATTACAGACGAGCTTTTTATATTTTAGTAATACCGATATTCTCTCTTATCATCTGGATATGTTGAGTTTGAGTTGCTTGGCTTACATTCAAGTCAACGTTGTGCTTTTGTCTGTCCCAACGCCTAGATACCCACAATATAAATAACAGACTGGAGCGGTCCTGTACTGACCACTACTACATCCACACAGTTTGTGATAAGTCAGGACCGGAGCCCTCCTCCGCAACAACCGTTCTGTGACACTGCACACCTGTGGTTCTTACTGTGTGTGCTGTTTGCTGTAAACATTTGTTTGTTACTGTGTGTGCTGTTTGGTGTAAACTTTTGTTTGTTCCTGTGTGTGCTGTTTGCTGTAAACCTGGTTTCTGTGCATGCTGTTATCTTGTATAGTTATGTTTGTTCAAAAGTGTCGATGCTTATATATCTGTGTCTCTGTGTGTTTGTGTGAGTCTCTGTGTGTTTGTCTTTAAATCTATCTGGACCAAGTAATCTTCCTATAATCAAGTTAATAAACACAAGCAAACTTTATACTACGTGTTTAGTGTTTCAGACATATGGGCAGATAAGCATGCAAGAGAAGCTAGGAACCGCCCCTGATTATCTCACCATGACACTCTGACAGGCCAGTTTCGTGCTCATAAATAACTTGCAATATTCTCACATGAAAATAACAAATGATTGACAATAAAGTACAGAAAATAAATAAGTCAACTAAATAGATTTCATATCAAGCTATTTATATGAATTAATACATTTTTAGATTTCATTTTTTTAATTTTCTGTTTTAAAATTTAAGAACTGCGAATAATGAATCAACATAATTAATGTTTTAAGTTAAAAGTGCTTCATACCTCAAACAGTACCACCTTAAGTACTACCTAAGTGTATTGTTTAATTGGGATCCTAACATTGCTTATATCAAAATGTATATCTCAAAGTTTATGCATTACAGGGACATTTATTGTTGGTGGTGGGAAAATGGTTTACGGTCTGGAGATGTAAGATGCCAGCAAGCGCCCCTTGGAAACCAGAGTTGTAGTCCGTGGTGACCTCGTTGTGAACGTAATCGGACCTGACGTCACGGAAGTTGTCGTTCTGATCCGGTCCACCCACCAGGGCGCCTTGCAACACGTGTGGGTTGGGCGCCGCGGACTCGTACTGCGGCCAGCCGCACGTGGCGGGTTTGTTGGGGCACGACGCCCCTGCGTGGTGGGGTCTCAAGGGGTACTTGCTGCCGTAGCCCACCTCGTAGCTGTAGCAGCCGCCATCGTGATGGTTGTCCCCGAGCATGTAGTTGATCTGTTCAACGGCCCACTTCCGGTACCTCGCGGCATCGATGCCATCCTCGGCGGCAACCAGGGCGATGAAAGCAGAATTACCGGCATAGCTTTAGAAAGAAACGAGGAATGGTTTAAGTATATATCATTGCAATGGCGTGTCATGAATGAAGGAAAACAAGTCATTTGGACAAAATTCACAGGTAAAAATTCCACCAAAAGTCAATCTTGTCAGAATATACCAAAAAACTCCCCTCCCTTCCGGCTGCTGAAAATAAAACACCATCAGTCTATATTTTATTATTGTCTCAAACTATTGAACATTTGTCAAGTTTATATACGACACCCTACTACATGGTGCAGCTACTGACACTTTATTACATAGGCTTACGAGGCCGATCCTGTAAATGATGTAACTGTTCTATATGACGTCCTACTATGAATAATGTTACTGTTTTATTTGACATCCTACTACGAATGATGTTATACTGTTCGATATTACATCCTAATTGTGCCCTCTGAGGCCTGCAATAACTTTGGCCTCACAATCAACACAAAGAAGACTGAGGTGATGTATCAGCCAGCTCCCAGAAAGCCATACGTTGAACCCAACATCATCATCAGCTGAAAGCGTCTCAACCCATTAGATATATTTACTTACTTAGGCAGGACACTCTCCAGATCTGTCGTCATGGATGATGAAATGAAAGGCAGACTAGCAAACAGACTCGCAAAAGCTAGTGAAATATTTGGCAGGCGCCGCAGCAATGTTTGGGACAGGAGAAGTATCAGACGAGAAACGAAGATCAAGGTCTAAAACGCAGCAGTCCTCCCGACATTACTCTACGGATGTGAAACGGGGATAGTCTACCAGCGTCACGCCAAGAAACTAAATTACTTTCACACAACTTGCCTCAGGAAACTCCTCGTCATCAGGTGGCAAGACAAAGTTCCTGACACAGAGGTCCTCGCTAGAGCGAACCTACCTAGTATCTTCACAACCCTGATGCAGTCTCAACTCCGTTGGATGGGACACGTAGCCCGTATGGAAGACCGCCGACTCCCAAAACAGATATTCTTCGGAGAACTCACGATAGGCAAGTGGTCCCAAGGAGGTAAAAAAAAAAGCGTTACAAAGAGTCACTGAAAGCGGCACTAATGGCCTCCAGCATCAAATCAACTCAATGGGTGCAGACAATCCAGGACAGAGACAGGTGGTGAGCAGCTGTTAAGAAGGGGTCTAAATCCCATGTAGCTAAAAGGATAACCACAGCTGAGACACGCATGCTGGCCCGAAAGAGCAACATTATCTCACTGTCTGCAGCAACTATCCCCTGCCCGCGGTGCCAGAGTTTATTCCTAGCAAGGATCAGTCTAGCAGGCCACCTACGAACTCACCGTAACCCAACCTCCCCCTAACCGGATGACTCGATGGACCTAGTCGACTTCGACGGACGAACAACAACAACATGACATCCTACAACGAATAATGTCACTGTTCTATATGACATCATAATACGAATGATCTTACTTATCTGCTTATCTAGTATCTATGTGTCTGAAAATCCCACTTAATAAATTAGTTTCATGTGAATTTTTTTCTGTAACTTTCTTTCTGTGAATTTTTTCTGTAACTTTCTTTCTGTGACTTTTTTTTTGTACCTTTCTCTCTGTGACTTTTTTCTGCAGCTTTCAATCTGTGACTTTTTTCTGCAACTTTCCATCTGTGACTTTTTTCTGTAACTTTCCATCTGTGACTTTTTTCTGCAACTTTCCATCTGTGACTTTTTTCTGTAACTTTCTTTCTGTGACTTTTTTCTGTAACTTGCCATCTGTGACTTTTTTCTGCAGCTTTCAATCTGTGACTTTTTTCTGCAACTTTCCATCTGTGACTTTTTTCTGTAACTTTCCATCTGTGACTTTTTTCTGCAACTTTCCATCTGTGACTTTTTTCTGTAACTTTCTTTCTGTGACTTTTTTCTGTAACTTGCCATCTGTGACTTTTTTTCTGTAACTTTCCATCTGTGACTTTTTTCTGTAACTTTCTTTCTGTGACTTTTTTCTGTAACTTGCCATCTGTGACTTTTTTCTGCAGCTTTCAATCTGTGACTTTTTTCTGCAACTTTCCATCTGTGACTTTTTTCTGTAACTTTCCATCTGTGACTTTTTTCTGCAACTTTCCATCTGTGACTTTTTTCTGTAACTTTCTTTCTGTGACTTTTTTCTGTAACTTGCCATCTGTGACTTTTTTTCTGTAACTTTCCATCTGTGACTTTTTTCTGTAACTTTCTTTCTGTGACTTTTTTCTGTAACTTGCCATCTGTGACTTTTTTCTGCAGCTTTCAATCTGTGACTTTTTTCTGCAACTTTCCATCTGTGACTTTTTTCTGCAACTTTCCATCTGTGACTTTTTTCTGCAACTTTCCATCTGTGACTTTTTTCTGCAACTTTCCATCTGTGACTTTTTTCTGAAACTTGCCATCTGTGACTTTTTTCTGCAACTTTCCATCTGTGACTTTTTTCTGTAACTTTCTTTCTGTGACTTTTTTCAAGTAATTTTCTTTCTGTGCCTTTTTTTTTTGTACCTTTCTATCTGTGACTTTTTTCTGCAGCTTTCAATCTGTGACTTTTTTCTGCAGCTTTCAATCTGTGACTTTTTTCTGCAACTTTCCATCTGTGACTTTTTCCTGTAACTTTCCATCTGTGACTTTTTTCTGCAACTTTCCATCTGTGACTTTTTTCTGCAACTTTCCATCTGTGACTTTTTTCTGTAACTTTCTTTCTGTGACTTTTTTCTGTAAATTTCTTTCGGTGAATTTTTAATGTAACTTTTTTACTGTGACTTTTTTGTAACTTTATTTCAGTGACTTTTTTCTGCAACTTTCCATCTGTGGCTTTTTTTCTGTAACTTTCTTTTTGTGACTTTTTTCTGTAACTTTTGATTTGTGACTTTTTTCTGTAACTTTCTTTATGTGACTTTTTTCTTTAACTTTCTATCTGTGACTGTTTTTCTGTAACTTTCTTTTTAGGATTTGTTTTCTGTGCCTTTCTTTTTGTGACTTTTTTCTGTAACTTTCTTTCTGTGACTTTTTTCTGTAACATTCTATCTGTGACTTTTTTCTGTAACTTTCTTTCAGTGACTTTTTTCTGCACCTTTCTATCTGTGACTTTTTTCTGTACCTTTCTATCTGTGAATTTTTCTGTAATTTTATATCAGTCACATTTGTTCTGTAACTTTCTTTTTTTTGACTTTTTTCTGTACTTTTCTATCTGTGATTTTTTTCTGTATCTTTCTATCTGTGATTTTTTTTTCTTTAACTTTCTATCTGTGACTGTTTTTCTGTAACTTTCTTTTTAAGATTTGTTTTCTGTGCCTTTCTTTTTGTGACTTTTTTCTGTAACTTTCTTTCTGTGACTTTTTTCTGTAACATTCTATCTGTTACTTGTTTCTGTACCTTTCTTTCTGTGACCTTTTTTCTATAGGTTTCTTTTTGTAACATTTTTTTCCGTACCTTTCTATCTGTGACTTTTTCTGTAACTTTCTATCTGTGACTTTTTTCTATAACTTTCTTTCTGTGACTTTTTTTTGTACCTATCTATATGTGACTTTTTTCTGTAACTTTCTTTCTGTGACTTTTTCTGTACCTTTCTATCTGTGACTTTTTTCTGTATATTTTATCTGTGACTTTTTCTATAACTTTCTTTCTGTGACTTTTTTTTGTACCTATCTATATGTGACTTTTTTCTGTAACTTTCTTTTTGTGACTTTTTCTGTAACTTTCTTTCTGTGACTTTTTGTAATTTTCTTTCTGTGACTTTTTTCTGTAACTTTCTTTCAGTGACTTTTTTCTGTACCTTTCTATCTGTGACTTTTTTTCTGTACCTTTCTATCTGTGACTTTTTTCTGTAATTTTTTATCTGTGACTTTTTCTATAACTTTCTTTCTGTGACTTTTTTTCTGTAACTTTCTATCTGTGACTTTTTTTCTGTAACTTTCTATCTGTGACTTTTTTCTGTAACTTTCTATCTGTGACTTTTTTTCTGTAACTTTCTATCTGTGACTTTTTTCTGTAACTTTCTATCTGTGACTTTTTTCTGTAATTTTTTATCTGTGACTTTTTCTATAACTTTCTATCTGTGACTTTTTTTCTGTAACTTTCTATCTGTGACTTTTTTCTGTAATTTTTTATCTGTGACTTTTTCTATAACTTTCTTTCTGTGACTTTTTTCTGTAACTTTCTATCTGTGACTTTTTCTGTAACTTTATATCAGTCACATTTGTTCTGTAACTTTCTTTTTTGTGACTTTTTCTATACCTTTCTATCTGTGATTTTTTTTCTGGATCTTTCTATCTGTGATTTTGTTTCTGTATCTTTCTATCTGTGTTTTTTTTGCTGTAACTTTCTATGTGTGACTGTTTTTCTGTAACTTTCTTTTTAAGATTTTTTTTCTTTACCTCTCTTTTTGTCACTTTTTTCTGTAACTTTCTTTCTGTGACTTTTTTCTGTAACATTCTATCTGTGACTTTTTTCTGTAACATTCTATCTGTGACTTTTTTCTGTAATTTTATTTCTGTGACTTTTTTTCTGTACCTTTCTATCTGTGACTTTTTTCTGTAATTTTTTATCTGTGACTTTTTCTATAACTTTCTTTCTGTGACTTTTTTTCTGTAACTTTCTATCTGTGACTTTTCTGTAATTTTATTTCTGTGGCTTTTTTCTGTACCTTTCTTTCTGTGACTTTTTCTGTAACTTTCTATCTGTGACTTGTTTCTGTAACTTTCTTTCTGTGACTTTTTCTGTAACTTTCTATCTGTGACCTTTTTTCTTAAGGTTTCTTTTTGTAACATTTTTTTCTGTACCTTTCTATCTGTGACTCTTTTCCGTACCTTTCTATCTGTGACTTTTTCTGTAACTTTCTATCTGTGACTTGTTTCTGTAACTTTCTATCTGTGACTTTTTCTTCAGCTAACCGTCCGACTCAGCTGACCAAACCTCCTGAAGACACCGTGGACAACAATGGCGTGTGATTACCTGACTACAGGTTGGTGCCTCCCAAAAAAAAAAAAAGACCACACTACTGTGCATGATTACATTACCACTGCTTATACCACTCTGACGCACACACACGTTTCCTTTATAATTTCTCTTGTTACACGCTCACCCCACACACACAACTAAATTAAATTGACTTCATTACTATGGAGATAAGTCTCAAACTTACCTGTTTGAGCCCCATTCGTGCCTCATCTTATATTAACCTGTTGGAGCCCCATTTGTCCCTCATCTCATACTAACCTGTTGGAGCCCCATTTCTCCCTCATCTCATACCAACCTGTTGGAGCCCCATTTGTCCCTCCAGGCCAATCCACACGGTGTGTAGGCCACCCCACCTCCTGGCATCCAGTCATGGAAGTAGGCCACCACTGGGGCCCTGTACTGGTTGTCCTTGGTCTCCTCGAACAGCAACAGTTGACAAGCGACTAAATGAAAGGTTTTAGTTTTCAACAACAGATTTAAATACAATAAATTACTAACTTTGATGGACTAGAACAAGAGAATTAAATATAAACAATTAGTAACATTGTTGAACTAGAGCAAAAGACTGAAATAACATGCACAATAAGATAGATGAATTATTAAGTATACACGTCATTTTATTTTTATCGGAAAATCTAACAAGAGTCCACAGAACACTACACAACAAGGACTCAATCGCCTGTAAGAATACTGCACACTTATGTAATGCAACTTCATGCAATAAAGCAAGTGTGAACTTGGCATTATGCTATAGTACAACTTGGTACAAATGCTTTATATTACCTTGTTTATCATCCCAGCTGTAGGCCCAGGCTGTTTCCCGCTCAAAGAATGACTTGGCATCGGTCAGAAATTGTGCTTGACGTGTCGCCTTGTACAGCCACACACTTGCCTCGCACAGCTCATCCTTGTCGCCGCTAGTGTCGTAAAATTCGGTAGCTCCTTTGAAGAGACCTCTGATAAAGACGGAAACACTCGCAAACATTATAAATATTAGACTAAATTTAAATTGTAGGTCATTTGTAATTTGTTCCTTGTGATAAACTGTCGTGAGATCAAGTGGGACAACTTTAAACAGACCGACCGACAGTCCAGCACCGATATCATGAGAAGTGTACTCTTGAAATATCCCAACCTTGTTAAGACATACCCCCCACTGACCTGTTGGCCTTGGCGAAGGCGTAGAGTGTCTCCGCCGCTGATAAAAGCTGGTTGCTGTAAGCCGTGTCTCCCTTGTCCTTGAAGGCTATGGAACCCGCGGCAAGGGCGGCAGCTGTGCCGGCGGCAATGTCACTTCCCTGAACAGAGACGATTTGTAATGGCCTTTTATCCAGTAGTCTAAACACAGTCCACACAACAATTACAAGACAACTATAATATGTCATTTTCCCCCAAAAAAGATAAATAAAAAACAACTTGTGTCATAACCTACGAAAAAATGTTACGTTTTATTTTATTAAATAAATTACTGGCAGTGAGCTTTACAGGAGGTTCATTGTAATAGTATAGTTTACAGTTTGAAGAAAAAGGTGAACTCTTTTGGCGGAATTACACATGTGTTAAAGGCTAACTATTTAAAATATAATAAGATGTTAAACATGTCATACGATGTTTAGTATTTGCACTTGTGTCCATGTGATGTATTTTAGTGATACATTTGCAAGCCTGGAGTAAAGTTCGGGTGGTTTCGTAATGTTTCTAAAGCTAAACACGTCATTGTGATTGAGGTAAACTTTTAGTCTGATGATAAAGTCACGTAGTCAAATGTTGCACGGTCTCCGCAATGTAGGATGACATACCTTGTGAGTTGCAGGAGGACTACCTTCTGGGTTGTAGGATGACTTACCTTGTGAGTTGCAGGATGACTTACCTTGCGAGTTGTATGATGACTTACCTTGTGGGTTGTAGGATGACTTACCTTGTGAGTTGTAGGATGACTTACCGTGTGGGTTGTAGATGACTTACCTTGTGAGTTGTAGGGTGACTTACCTTGTGAGTTGCAGGATAACTTACCTTATGAGTTGTAGGATAACTTACCTTGTGGGTTGTGCTGACCACTTGACATGGTCTGTGCATTGTCATATCTTCCGCCCGACCCCCAGAAGTCATGGTCAGTCCCGTCTCCAACTTGGACAGTCAGCACCTTATGAGTGGGATTCCAGGCTTTGAGGAAATAATCCAGGGGCCACTTGATCATATCGTACATCTTGTCCAGTTGTCCAGCGTGCTGGTAGCCGTCCTTAAACCTTGATAGTGAAAGTGCCAAGAAAAAAATTGCTCGCTAAAATTCGCTTAACTATAATTCTAAATTACATTTGCTTCGTTGTGTATTTTAAAAAGGTTTGTTCTTGATCAAAATAAATCTGTTCAATTTTTTCAAATTCAAACTTATATTTCTTTGAGAACAGACTTCTATACAGATTGTAGAATGAATATTGATCTCAGAATGAATATTGATTTGCCTTGATGACAGTTACATTACGTGTTAGCTAGATCCAGCGGCGTCATTTCAGTTTTTTTTTCAAAAAACTTGGTCGGCTTGTTAAATTATTTAATACTGGAGGCGCCACAGTACATAGCAATTAAAAAAAAAAAAACTGCTAATTCAAAAAAGGGGGGGGGTGCGAATGATGCCCAACCATGCCCTATTCAAATGATGCCCCTGTCTAGCTCTCCATCAACTTACACGCTTAAATCTCTATATTTTATCATCTTAAATTATGTTAACTTTCTCAAAGACTAATAAATATTTTTAATTCTGTAATTTTAATTTGAAAATTTGAAAACTATGATTTGAAAAGTAACTAAATGGTCCTTTAAAATGTACTCCCCCACCCCCCCATTAGTTGTATCTCAAAGTTTACAATGCCAGTAACCATATGCAGTGGAGTAGGAAGTGGGCTTTGGAGGGGCGCCTTACCCCGGGCGGCAATTTGTTTCTTCTTATCTAGAGAGGTGGCATTTTCAACTAACTGTATTTGCTTGGTCGTTGAAGATGCTGGCACATACCTTGACCCACCAAACCCCCCCCCCCCCCCCCCCGACCAGAGCAGTGCAGTAGCGGTGTAGGACATGGGCAGTCCAAACTTGATGTGGTCACCAGCATCGTACCAGCCACCTACGACACAGTCGTTGAGAGCGGAGTCTCCTCGCCACGAGATGGGGTTGTTGGCTGGTAACTTTCCAGATCTGTCATAATAAAAATTTCAGATCACATAAATTATGTATATATAAGAGTGAGCAAGACTGACCATATAACGCTTAAAAAACGAATAAATTTAAACACGTTCAGAATCTTAAAAAACTATTATAGGAGTTTTCTATTATTTACGGAAATGGAATATATTTAAATATAGTAAAAATGAAATAAATCTGCCTATAATTAAATACTGGTTTAAATTTTTTTTATTATAAATTTAAAATACATTAAAAATAACAACTAAAAAACTATTTTATGCACTTTATACGAATGTGAAATTTAAGGCATTCTTTTTATTATTAACAAATTATCTCCTAAACATTAATGACTATTATAAATTCATAATCACATTTATCTGGAAAACCCAAACATCTAAGGATTATTTAAAAATTATGATGTTAGTATTACGAAATTAAATTTAGATTTACTATTTTCTAAATTATGTCTTCAAACAAAATCAAATTAAATTTTCCCATTGAACTCAAAGATATAAAAAAAAATAGAATAGTCTTAAAAGAACTTGATTTAAACTTGCAAGCTATTAAATTCTTTAAGTTAATAACCGCGTGTGAAAAATTTGATATTTGTGCCCTTTTATAAATAAATTTGATAAATATAATTGATTGAATTTTTTAATTGTTAATAATAAACAACACAAAATTTTATCATTGTATTTTTAACATATATATATACATATATATATATATATATATATATAAGAATGAGCTATACTGATGTAAAGCCAAAGAGCAGAAATGATTTAAATACGTTCGGATGCCTGAAAACAATCATAGTTATTCTCTATTATTTAACGGAAATCGAATAAATTTAAATGTGCACAAAAATATTTTTAATCCGCTTTTTTTTTTTTTAGTAAACGTTTAAGTATTATTATTATAAAATACAAATACATTTAAAGTATCAACTAATTAACTATTTTAAGCAATTTATATGTGTTTAAAAGTTAGGAAAAAAATCATGATTATATAGTTACACCGTCATCACATTTATCGGGAAAACCCTAGTGGTTTTTAGTGCATATTTTAATGCGTTTTTAATGTTTGTGGGTGTTGAGAGAGGGTGTTAACAGTGGCCGATTGATAAACGTTTAAGTATTATTATTATAAAATACAAATACATTTAAAGTATCAACTAATTAACTATTTTAAGCAATTTATATGTGTTTAAAAGTTAGGAAAAAAATCATGATTATAGAATTACACCGTAATCACATTTATCGGGAAAACCCTAGTCGTTTTTAGTGCATATTTTAATGCGTTTTTAATATTGCGAAATAAAATTTTTAATTAATTTGTTTTAAATAATCACACAAATGACGTCATAGCGCGAATAGCCTATTTCTTCAAAAATCATAGGTTTCTTTAAACTTAATAACCAAGCGTGACAAAACTGATAATATATTTTCCCTTCTTAAAAGTAAAATTAATAAATACAATTGATTGCTTTTTCAATTGTTGATAAAAGACAAACACATTTTTGCTTTGTATATTTTTACATTTAAAAAGTTTTCCCTTTTTTAATTCCAAAAAAATTCTTTCATTAAAATTATAACTCAATAAGAACTAACATTTATATATAATTCTAATAAGATAATGCGGTTTAAGTCAAACAGTGCAGCGCAATTACATAGCTAAATAGCATTCACTAATCCACTCATGCCTCATACAAATAAGAACGAACCATATGAAGTGCAAAATAGGTTAGTTTGGGTATGGAAGGGGCTACAATCCGGTGGAAGATTTTTCTAAATGTATTTAAATCTGGGTGGGGTAGGGGTTGGTTACTTTGCCCCAGGCAGCACAAGATACGTCTCAAAATAAAGGAATGATTTTGATAAATAATTAATTTTCTTGGGTACATACATCTCGGAGGTAGGAAATAGGATGTGTACATTTTTTACATGGATGACAATATATTTAAATCCTATGGTATTACATTTGAGAAAAAAGAAATGTTACATTCTCTTTTTACAAATATGTGTATGTTCATTTTGCTCAAGGCAGCACAAGATACGTCTCAAAATAAAGAAATGATTTTTTATAAATAATTAATTTTCTTGGGTAAATTAATGTCGAAGGTATGAAATAAGATGTGTACATTTTTACGTGGATGACAACACAGTTAACTCCTATGGTAATACATGTGTGAAAAAAGAAATGTTACATTCCCTTTTACAAATATACATATGTTTACCAATTAAGAAAATCAATGGAGTTAACAAATCTTGGGTACATTTATATAAGTATACCCATGAATATCAAAACCCAATCATTTTACACACTTGAAAAATTAATTTTGAAAAAAATAGATGGGTTAATATTTACTTTCAAAAAATTAAAATATATTTTAGTTTTTACTTAGCAAAAAGTAAAGAGATGTGTATTTTATGAGATTAAACATTTAAATTAAAAAAACACTTAAATCTGTTATAGACGGGAAAAACGGTTGCGCGATTCTACTTTATATAAAAGAATTCTTTGTTTGACGATTTTCTGATAATATATATTTTTTTTTAAAAAGGCTGTAAAAATATGTTTAAATTTTTGCTGAAGATATCAATATATATCGAATTCCTATGATATAAAATATTTTTAGATCATCTATAGAGTTTTTGTTGTAAGTTTAAGGTAAGTTTTTAAAACAATTATTAGAGAAAAAAAGTTGTAATTCAATTGCTAGAAAAGGGGTAAATCTAAAGCATTTCTCTAACTTAGTAATTGTCCCTCGATTAACTTCTTTAGTGACAAAAGTGATCTAAATAGTGATACTTTAGACTGTGTAATTTAAGTTCATGTTTAGAGGGG
Organism: Lymnaea stagnalis; assembly: GCA_964033795.1. Taxonomy (NCBI): domain Eukaryota; kingdom Metazoa; phylum Mollusca; class Gastropoda; family Lymnaeidae; genus Lymnaea; species Lymnaea stagnalis. The sequence goes on from CAXITT010000075.1 coordinate 1,432,877, forward strand.
GAAAAAGTAGTTTAGGAGCGTGAAAGGGTGTAGGGCAGGACTGTAATGTATAGCAGATAATAAATACTTCTCAAAACGTAATGATGTTAGAAACGTACATATCATTACATTTTTAAAGTTATGAATTGTGATGAGTTTTTGCAATAGCAGTTAGAAATTATCGCAAAGGACCTACCATTTTATTTAAAAGTGATAGTTATTTTCTATTATTTTACGGAAATTGAATAAATTTAAATGCGAAAAAAGTTAATGTATCTGCTTTTACTTTAGTAAATTTTAAAGTTGTATTATTAAAATATGCAAATACATTTAAAATATCGATAAATGAACTATTTTAAGCAGTTTATCCGAGTTTGAAATTAAGAAAATAACATTTTAATTAAAAAATTATGATTCAGGAATTACATCGTAATCACATTTATCGGGCAAACCTAAACATCTGTTTTTAGTGCATTTTTAGTGCGTAGTTAATATTGCGAAATAAACTAAAAATTAATTTGTTCTAGGTAAACAAGCAAATGACGCCGTATAGCGCATTGTCTATTTCAGTAAAAGCTCTATGTTTAGTTAATTTAATAACCGCGCATGAAAAAGCTGAATATTTATTTTCTCTTTCTTAAAAGTAAAATTAATAAATGTGATATTTGCTTTTAATTTTTTTGCTTAATTATTTTTGTATACCAAAAATATTCTTGTACTAAATTTTTAACGTAATAAAACGTAAATTTCAAATATACTTTTAATAAGTGCAGCGCAACTCCATAGCCAAAGAGCATTCCCAATTGCACTTACCACTCATCCAAACAAGAGTAAACCATTAGGAAGTGCAACAAATGTGTTTTGAAATACCTCGAGGGCTAACAATGCCGTTTATGATTTTATTGATTTTTATTAAAATCTGGGTGGTGGGGGGGGGGGGGGGCTCGATTCTTTCATTTTGCCCCGGGGAGCAAGAAATACGCATTAAAAAAAAGGAAAAAATTTGAAAAAAAATTAAATTTTTTAGGTTAGGGGGGGGGGGGGGGGGGGGGGGGGCTCGATTCTTTCATTTTGCCCCAGGGAGCAAGAAATACGCATTAAAATAAAGGAATAAATTTGATAAACAATTAAATTTCTTAGGTTTATACATATGGGGTAGGATAAATAGAATGTGTACATTTTTAAGTGGAAAGACAACACATTTAAATCATATAATTTTACAGTTTTCATTCACTTTTTACAAATAATCATATCTTTATCGAATAAAAAAACCTATGGCTTTAACAAAACGTGTATACATTTACATAAGTTACCCATGAATATCAAAACATAATCATTTTACACTTTTACACAAGTGAAAATTTAATTTAGGAAAATGGAGGTTGGTTAAGATTTTCTTTCAAACATTGAAAATATATATTTATTTTTTTACTTTGGGAAAAGTAAAGTGGTGTGATTTGTTAAGAGATTTATAACATTTCTGTAAAAAATAAACTCAAGGCTGTAAGAGACTTGAAAAATGGATCAGATTTTCTTCTTTAGATAAAAAGACTTCTTTATTTTACGATTTTCAAAATAATATAGTAGATCACGAAGGAAAGGTTAATTTAAAATTTAAAACTAGTATCCATAATATATTAAATTCCATTAATATAAATTATATTTAAAATAGAATATATAATTTCTTTTTTAAACTTAAGAATAAGTTTTCATAATTTTTAGGGAATCCAAAATTATCTTAAGTGCAGGAATAAATTGCAGGATAGGGCCCAACATTTAACAAGTTTCAAACACGTGACATTCAGGGCCGGCTCAAGAAGGGTACAATGCGTGATCGTCACCGCCTTTGTTCAAATAATTTTTTTTTTTTTTTTAACTCTGAACTTTTCCCATAATCTTCCAGAGCTATTTTCCCATTTTCATAAAACCAAAAAGTGTCTAGCGACGACCCTGATGTACATCTGAAGTATTTCTCTAGCATAGAAATCATGCGTCGATAATTTCCTTTAGTGACAATAATGATACATTTAGTGATCATTTAGATTTCGTAATTTAAGGTCATGTTTAGAGGAAAAAAAAAAGTAGTTTAAGGGCACAAAAAGGGGAAGGGTTGGCGTATAATATATAGCAGAAAAATACTTCTTAAAGCTTTTAATGATGCTAGAAACGTAAACATCATTTTATAGATACTTCTTTTGAACACGGAATTGTGATGAGTTTTCACAAGAGCAGGTGGAAAACACAGCAGGTGTTTTTTTCTCTAGTTTAATAAGATTGACTCTTTTCAAGTCAAAATCTGTGATTTTATTAATTTTTAAAAAGTAATACTCTTAATAAGAATATTTAGCCATTCAGTGCCATAGAAATATATAGCCACATTGCAGTGACTTATTCATTCACCACTCCCCCAAAACAAAACAAACCATATGAAGTATCAGTTGGTTCTTTTTTATATTAATATATCAATATCTCAAAATCCAATTATGTTACGGGTTTGCATTTTGGTACAGATTTTAATGTTGAAATAAACAACCATGATCCTTCTATATACGTAATTATGCCTAGAACTAATTTTGTTAGACGATATAAAAAGTGCGTGTTAAAACGTATCTCGAATTTAATTCAGTTCAGGGGCGTGCAAAAAATGTCTTTGTTACATAGGCAGGGGTCAACTGTCCCGTGAATGACTTTATTAACGTTTACAAAAACAGTGGTGTCAGGTTTGATACTTTTATTTTGCCCCAGGTCGCAAAATCCCAACCATTATTACCCGGTTATAGCGGGTTATTTATTCTAGTAATACTACTGACAAACCTCTGCGCGTCATAGAAGAGAATAGACTTTTGCAAGGCCGTCCCATAACTCTTGGCGGCACCTACAGACAGCACGGCACAAGCTGACAGCAGGATGACCTTGAACCAAACACCTGGCATGGCTGGTCTCAAATCTAAATAACGCACGAGAATGAAGATGTTTGTCTATGAGCAACGCAACATGTGAGGAAACTCTAGTGGAGAGATATAGAGACAGGTTGGCAGAGAAATAGCAATAAAGCCCGGGAGATGGAGAGGTGTTGAGAAAAACAGTGAGATATTGACAAAAGCGGTGTGCTTTGGATAGAAAGTGAGAGATGGTGAGAGAAACGAGAAGGCAACGAGAGGAACGGCGAGACGCTGAGAGAAACGGAAAGATACTGAGAGATACTGAGAGAAGTATCTACATGCATAGGAGCCAAAATGATCAATAAATTGATCGTGGGCCCTTAAGATATAGAAGAAGAAGAAGAAGAAGTTAAGAGATAGTGAGATAAACTAAGAAATAGGGATATAAATTAAGAGAAAATGAGAGAAACAGATAGGCATTGAGAGAAACGGAAAGATTGTGAGAGAGAAAGAGAGAGAGAGAGAGAGAGAGAGAGAGAGAGAGAGAGAGAGAGAGAGAGAGAGAGAGAGAGAAATATATATTGAAACAGAGAAAATGATATATAGTGAGTGAATAACGAAGGGCGGGGAAGAGAGAGAGAGAGAGAGGAGAGAGACAGAGAGAGAGAAGAGAGAGAAAGAGAGAGAGAGAGAGAGAGAGAGAGAGAGAGAGAGAGAGAGAGAGAGAGAGAGAGTGAATTAGGAATAAATATTGGAACATTGAAAATGTTAAATGTTGATTGAATAACGAAGGACGTGGAAATGAGAGAGAGAGAGAGAAGAGAGACAGAGAGAGACAGTCAGAACAAGACAGAGCAAGACAGAGATAGAGAGGTAGATAGATAGAGCGAAATATGAGAGCAAGAAAGACTGGCTGTGTTTAAAAAAAGAAACTGAAAATTAAATATTGATAAACGATTATATGAACGAACTAATCACTAACAGACAGCTTACCCCTCAAATAGAATGAATTATTTTAGCACAGTTCCTGGTGCAATAAATTAAATCAACGAGCCTGCATTATACTCTCATAAGGACAGTGTGTAACTATCTGGTAACTGAATTTTGCCATATGCTTCCAAAGTACGTAACAAAACTAGTTGTTCTTATCTTGAGTAATACATTTAAAAGAGGTAAATGACACAAAAAAACGCGTCTTCGCCTAAGCCAGAAACTTGGTCGGAACTTACTTGTTGGAGTTTGATCAGATGCGTCGTGGAGAAAGTCAGAAATGCTGTAGAGATCCTGAACTTGTCTAAGCTCTACTCTCTGATCTCTAAAACTTTCAGTTTGAATGATAACTTCGTTCAATCTGTCACTTATGTACTGCACAACCAGGTCATGTGGCATCGATGATTATGGCATTTGATCATTACTTATATGTCTCTATGATTCACGTCACGCGCCTGCTACTAAGCGCTGATTGATAATGATGATGATTGAGTACTTTTATAGCACTTGTATCCTTACAATTTTAGTACAATGGGTCTCTCTCTCTTCATACTCTCTCTCTCTCTCTCTTTCACTCTCTCTCTCTCGGTCCCTCAGCTGCCCTCTAATTCTTGACACCTAAGTTCTGATCTACAGTCTTCACTAACGGTCCCGTTTTATTTGTCCTCGAATTGGTCGTGGCCTCTGTTGAGATCCCTTCCCAGGACAATCTATTACTACGTCTGTGCTTCGAACCGTGTCTGCACCCTGGTACTGTGATTAGCTTCACACTTCCCCTCCGTCTCAATGGACATTTCTCATTCACTGTTCACCCACTTTTGCATTCCCGTTCCTCTCACAGTTGACTGTGTTGCGGTCGTACTAGCCGCAATCTGACACCCCATGACATGTGGTCATTCTTCGCACGTGTGGCAAATTCCCCACCCCCTCGAGTTTTGAGGCTGGGACTCTCCATACTATTAATGTCGGTTGCTCAGACTCAATTTTGAATTCGACCTTGGCTTTAATTTGAAAACTCAGCCCAATTTCCGGTAAATTTTGTTGTTAAAACGCGATTTCATTGTTTTGTGTAACATTCGCACCGAGTCCCATTAGACCAATGCTATTATGATGTCATTTGTGATAGTTAAATTTAGTTAAAATCAAGAAGTAAGTTTACAAACATATAGTCAATTCACTTTCATTTGATACCTCATTTTGTCTTACAAACACAACAATAATATTTTTAATATTTTTTTTATCCCAACCTCTCACTTCTGGTACCCGGATGCGAATATTTGCAGCCATTTTAAAATGAGATATTCCCAGTGAGACAGGAGTCTTAATGTCAACCAGATGCCCAGTCATGCAAGACTCAAAATGATATTTGTTACATACATCCTATTGACAGGAGGCTTAATGTCAACCAGATGTCCAGTCATGCCAGACCCAAAATGATATTTGTTACATACATCCTATTGACACGAGGCTTAATGTCAACCAGATTTCCAGTCATGCCAGACCCAAAATGATATTTGTTACATACATCCTATATACAGGTGGCTTAATGTCAACCAGATGCCCAGTCATGCCAGACTCAAAATGATATTTGTTACATACATCCTATTGACAGGAGGCTTAATGTTAACCAGATGTCCAGTCATGCCAGACTCAATATGATATTTTTTACATACATCCTATTGACAGGAGGCTTAATGTCAACCAGATGTCCAGTCATGCCAGACTCAAAATGATATTTGTGACATACATCCTTTTGGCAGGAGGCTTAATGTCAACCAGATGTCCAGTCATGCCAGACTCAAAATGATATTTGTTACATACATCCTATTGACAGGAGGCTTAATGTCAACCAGATGTCCAGTCGTGCCAGACTCAAAATGATATTTGTTACATACATCCTATTGACAGGAGGCTTAATGTCAACCAGATGTCCAGTCATGCCAGACTCAAAATGATATTTGTTACATACATCCTATTTACAGGAGGCTTAATGTCAACCAGATGTCCAGTCATGCCAGACTCAAAATGATATTTGTTACATACATCCTATTTACAGGAGGCTTAATGTCAACCAGATGCCCAGTCATGCCAGACTCAAAATGATATTTGTTACATACATACTATTGACAGAAGGCTAAATGTCAACCAGATGCCCAGTCATGCAAGACTCAAAATGATATTTGTTACATACATCCTATTGACAGGAGGCTTAATGTCAACCAGATGTCCAGTCATGCTAGACTCAAAATGATATTTGTTACATACATCCTATTGACAGGAGGCTTAATGTCAACCAGATGTCCAGTCATGCCAGACTCAAAATGATATTTGTTACATACATCCTTTTGGCAGGAGGCTTAATGTCAACCAGATGTCCAGTCATGCCAGACTCAAAATGATATTTGTTACATACATCCTATTGACAGGAGGCTTAATGTTAACCAGATGTCCAGTCGTGCCAGACTCAAAATGATATTTGTTACATACATCCTATTGACAGGAGGCTTAATGTCAACCAGATGTCCAGTCATGCCAGACTCAAAATGATATTTGTTACATACATCCTATTTACAGGAGGCTTAATGTCAACCAGATGTCCAGTCATGCCAGACTCAAAATGATATTTGTTACATACATGCTATTGACAGGAGGCTTAATGTCAAACAGATGCCCAGTCATGCCAGACTCAAAATGATATTTGTTACATACATACTATTGACAGAAGGCTTAATGTCAACCAGATGCCCAGTCATGCAAGACTCAAAATGATATTTGTTACATACATCCTATTGACAGGAGGCTTAATGTCAACCAGATGTCCAGTCATGCCATACCCAAAATGATATTTGTTACATACATCCTATTGACAGGAGGCTTAATGTCAACCAGATGTCCAGTCATGCCAGACTCAAAATGATATTTGTTACATATATCCTTTTGACAGGAGTCTTAATGTCAACCAGATGTCCAGTCATGCCAGACTCAAAATGATATTTGTTACATACATCCTTTTGACAGGAGGCTTAATGTCAACCAGATGTCCAGTCATGCCAGACTCAAAATGATATTTGTTACATACATTCTTTTGGCAGGAGGCTTAATGTCAACCAGATGTCCAGTCATGCCAGACTCAAAATGATATTTGTTACATACATCCTATTGACAGGAGGCTTAATGTCAACCAGATGTCCAGTCATGCTAGATTCAAAATGATAATTGTTACATACATCCTATTGACAGGAGGCTTAATGTCAACCAGATGTCCAGTCATGCCAGACCAAAAAAGATATTTGTTACATACATCCTATTGACAGGAGGCTTAATGTCAACCAGATGTCCAGTCATGCCAGACTCAAAATGATATTTGTTACATACATCCTATTGACAGGAGGCTTAATGTCAACCAGATGTCCAGTCATGCTAGACTCAAAATGATATTTGTTACATACATCCTATTGACAGGAGGCTTAATGTCAACCAGATGTCCAGTCATGCCAGACCAAAAAAGATATTTGTTACATACATCATATTGACAGGAGGCTTAATGTCAACCAGATGTCCAGTCATGCCAGACCCAAAATGATATTTGTTACATACATCATATTGACAGGAGGCTTAATGTCAACCAGATGTCCAGTCATGCCAGACCCAAAATGATATTTGTAACATACATCCTATTGGCAGGAGGCTTAATGTCAACCAGATGTCCAGTCATGCCAGACTCAAAATGTTATTTGTTACATACATCCTATTGACAGAAGGCTTAATGTCAACCAGATGTCCAGTCATGCCAGACTCAAAATGATATTTGTTACATACATCCTATTGACAGAAGTCTTAATGTCAACCAGATTTCCAGTCATGCCAGACCCAAAATGATATTTGTTACATACATCCTATTTACAGGAGGCTTAATGTCAACCAGATGCCCAGTCATGCCAGACTCAAAATGATATTTGTTACATACATCCTTTTGGCTTATGAACAATCCACCTGATTCATTTACTTTTTTAAGCTGTTCTGAGATATCTTTGAAATGGGCGAAATAAAGTATGGAAAAACCTGAAAAAAAAAACAATTAGTCAAAACAAAGAATGTGTCGGCAAAAAGCCTTCGTTAGCGAATATATTATAATTAAATAGATGTTTAAACTTTGCTGAAATGAAGTATTCGAGATGAGAGCAAGAAGGATTTGAGAAATCTTGTCAGACAAGATCATTATGTTACGTACACAATCTAATGATGAAGATACAAACATTTCTAGCCGGACATACTCAGTGTCACAGAGTGACTATTTAGCCAAAGTCGGCCATAGTAAGTTAGTGAGAGAGACAAGGGTAGGGCAAATATTTAAACACCATACATTGTGGAAGGCTCGGACCTGGAGGCCACAGGGGTTGGGGGGTACTGAGCGACTAGAAAGGATCTGCGTATCAGCAGGGTTACCAGCATCTGACCAGGGGCTAGCTTATCAGACTTCCCTGGAAGGACCGTTGCGCCATCGCGCTACGGGGGTTTAGGACCATTTCAATTGTTCGCGAATTTAAGTACTGGAAGATTTGGAGTCAGATTACAGAGCTGGGAGGGAACCTCCATGGGCTAGGGAATTATAAATATGGACCGTTGGACAGGACGGGGCAGAGCTCAGCGGAACAGGGTAGCGGACAGTCAGGGAGAGCTCCGTCCGTAGAAGTAGTAGAGCACTGTCAGAGGTACCATCCACATCAAGCAGTTAGGCATATATATATATCAACGACGTGTTGGTAGACACCACTGACCACACTTTGAAGAACATAAGAGAGAGGGGAAGGAAGTGGACGTGGACTTACCCTGTGCCAGTTTGCTAGAGAGGAATAGTCGCCCGTTATATTGTCGTGAGAATAGATGCTAGCAGACCGACAGTCTCAAGCCCTTGGCAGTGAGACGAACGTGCATAGTTCCATACAGACGCTAGACGGAAGACAGTTCCACGAGACTCCACCAATAGGGTCCGTAGGCGTGTCGAGAGTCGTAAACTAAAGTGCCTGTCTCGTGCAGGCGTTGTCAGCAGATGTGCTGGAATTATTGAGATTAAAGGGCAACCTGTATAAGTTTCTTAGTGTACTTTTAAACATAAGTTTCTTAGTGTATTTTTAAATATAAGTTACAATTACATTATATCATATGTTGCGCTGTATACATTGAGTTTCATTTCATTCATTTATACATTGTAGATAATAAACTAGAAGTAGTTATTTTAAGTTAATTAAAGACTTCTTTGTTAGTGTATGTTTGTTGTGTTTCCTTGTTGTGTACAAACAAGTTGGTGTCAGAAAGGGTGGAACTTAGACCTAGGAGCTCGTGACACTCAGTTCATGGGAATGAACCATACCAAATTTGTCGTTGGTTTTTTTTTTTTTTAAATTCATTTTGGACCTGGATATTAAAAGCCCACTGGGCAAAATGTATTTTAAATGAAATATATTTTTACACACTACATAGGAAGCAAACTGCAAAAGACTTTCACACGCCTAAATAAAATTTGTTGTTGGTTTTTTTTTTTTTTAAATTCATTTTGGACCTGGATATTAAAAGCCCACTGGGCAAAATGTATTTTAAATGAAATATATTTTTACACACTCCATAGGAAGCAGACTGCAAAAGACTTTCACAAGGCTAAATAAAAGGGGAGTGGGGGGCTACATACAAATAGGACATGCCACAGATTTGGTCGATACGATATAATATTTAGGTTAGATTTGAAAACTTGTATTTTATATTAGATTTTCTTTTATAACACATCTAAATTTATAAATGTTGCAATTAAATTTAAAAGCCAATTTACAATCACTGTGACAGTTAACCCCAATGTTAGTGTGTATCTCGTGTTGTAAGAAAATATGTCTCCTATTTTAGAATATGTGTAAATAGACAAAAAGTCCATAACATATATATTAAAAGTGGATTTAAATTTAAGGTTAATATTAACCACATTTTAAATGATCTCTTTCATTCAATTTTCACTATCTCTCTTGACAAGAACATTAATGAAGCAATGTTTACGAACCATGATAGAAAAGTTGATCACCAGACAGGGTCTGTCCATGGTCATTTCTTCAGGCCGACCCCAGTAATGATAATAAAGGTCCCCGTCTCCCACCTGGTAGGTAAACTCTTGTTTGTTGGCATCCCAGGCCATCAGGAAGTAGTCCAATGGCCACTTGATCATGTCATACATGATGCCCAGATTTCAGGCCTTCGTGTAGGCATCTTTAAAAGTGAAAAAGTAGTATCCCCCAGTTGTTTCAAAAGGTTACCTAGACACATCATCCAATTATTACATTTTAGTCACTCTCAAATAGTTACCTAGACACATCATTTAATTATTACATTGAGTCACTCTCAAATAGTTACCTAGACACATCATTTTATTATTACATTGAATCACACCCAAATATTTACCTAGACACTTCATCCAATTATTACATTGAGTCACTCTTTTATTTACCTAGACACATCATCCAATTATTACATTGAGTCACTCTCAAACAGTTACCTAGACACATCATCCAATTATTACTTTGAGTCACTCTCAAACAGTTACCTAGACACATCATCCAATTATTACATTGAGTCGCTCTCAAATATTTACCTAGACACATCATCAAATTATTACATTGAGTCACTCTAAAATATTTACCTAAACACTTCATCCAATTATTACATTGAGTCACTCTCAAATAGTTACCTAGACACATCATCCAATTATTACATTGAGTCGCTCTCAAATATTTACCTAGACACATCATCCGATTATTACATTGAGTCACTCTCAAATAGTTACCTAGACACATCATCAAATTATTACATTGAGTCACTCTCAAATAGTTACCTAGACACATCATCGATATATTACATTGAGTAATAAAGGTACATGATTCCATTGAAGAACCTTGAAATCTCGGAGAAGGTGGAGGGCAATACTCTCATAAATTGTCAAGATGGTTTGTTTTCCCATTGACCTTCCTTAACTTAGCCTTGACTTCAGAATTGCACAGTAGATCAGTCAGCTCCCTTTGAAGCGCAAAAAAAAAAAAAAAAAAAAAAAAAAAGAGGGGGGGGGGGGGCATATTCCAAATTGTAGGAGACAGAGTCAGCAAAATGTGAGTGTGAAAAGTGTCTCGTGTGTTTTCAAGTCTGAAAACATCTGATCAAATTCTTCCTGTAGCTTTGCAATGGCATCAGTAGACTTACTACTGAATGGTGTTGGGAAACGGCAGAGGTTTCTCTGAGAGCCATAACACAAGTTCTGTGCAAAAATGCCCTGACATTGTCATAGGCAACACTGACATGTTCCCTCTGGTCTTGTAAACTACTTGCTGAGTACATTCCGTTCCTGTTTAATTAATCAATAAAAGCAAAGTCCATGAGCCATTTTGGATAACTTAGTACAGCATCAAAGTCGACGGACGAACAACAAAACAGGAACAACCACTCCATCATTCTCCATGAAGGCTTTGGAGGCAAAAACGTGTTCTAATAAATAGGCTGGAGCCGGCAATATGTATGTAATATTGATGCGAAGGAAGATGTTATTGTAGGGAGAATTAATTTAGATTTCTCATCGTAGAAAAGCCCCTTTTTGACTAACCCTATTTTGAAAGTGACCAAACTAACAGTCTCGAAATTTTTCTCACTCGTAAACATTAGCGGTCAATTTTAATAGAACTTCTTTGACATTGTGTCAGACTGCTACGATTTACACAATTATGGCTGGGCATTATCCACTAACTGACTTTTTAAACTTTTCTCAAAACCGCACTTTGGCCGCCATGTTTGTCCCATACAAATGTTCATCAAATGCTATAAAATAAAACCTTTTAGTTCAATTTTTAAAACGAGTTTTTACCATTATAATCAACGTTCATACCTATACAAACGTTATAAAAATCAGAATTAGACAAGTCGGTGAGATTCGACTGAAACCGTCGCGGAAGGTCACATTATAGATATAAGAATGAGGAAAACCCGCTGGCCGCATTAACACTAAACTTTGCTGTAAGGTAGCGGGCCGCAAAATATCGTCTTGCGGGCCGCAAATGGCCCGCGGGCCGCGACTTTGAGTCCCCTGGTCTTAGCTGATCCCTGTTATAGGGTTGTTCGACCCCTAAAGGGGACATGACCCACAGGTTGAGAACCACTCATATAGATAGTTGACAATTAGTGAGGACTACAGAAGAGCTTTTTATATTTTAGTAATACAGACATTATCTCGTAGCATCTGGATATCTTGAGTTTGAGTTGGGTAATAAGGGGAGAGACTGCAATGAGGTTAGCACGATATAAAATGAGTAAAACAAAGTAGGGTTAAACCTGAAAAAAAGGAACCCAACAAAACAACGAACGTGTCGGCAGAAAGCCTTCGTCAGCGAACAAAACAACAGGAAAAACGGTATAAAAACAAATATAAAAAATAGCACTTAGCTTAGAAGTTGTATCCGTGGGCAGCAAAAGAAATGTTCCAGTTGTTTGGATTTCATTCAAGTCAACGTTGTGCTTTTGTCTGTCCCAACGCCCAGATACCCACAATATAAATCACAGACAGGAGCGGTCTTGTACTGACCACTACTAAATCAATACAGTTTGTGATAAGTCGGGACCGGAGCCCTCCTCCGCAACAACTGTTCTGTGACACTGTATATTTGTGTTTCTTACTGTGTGTGCTGTTAGCTGTATACCTGTGTTTGTTCCTGAGTGTGCTGTTTGCTGTATACCTGCATTTGTTACTGTGTGTGCTGTTTGCTGTATACTTTTGTTTGTTTCTGTGTGCTGATTGCTGTATACCTGCTTTTGTTACTGTGTGTGCTGTTTGCTGTATACCTGCATTTGTTACAATGTGTGCTGTTTGCTGTAAATGTTTGTTTGCTCCTGTGTGTGCTGTTTGCTGTAAACCTGCGTTGGTTTCTGTGCATGCTGTTATCTTGTATAGTTATTTTTGTTCCAAAGTGTCGATGCTTATATATCTGTGTCCCTGTTTGTTTGTGTATGTCTCTGTGAATTTGTGTGTCTCTGTGTGTTTGTGTGTGTCTCTGTGTGTTTGTGTGTGTCTCTGTGTGTCTGTATTTGTGTGTTTATGTGTTTCTATGTGTGTTTGTGTGTGTCTTTGTGTGTGTATCTGTGTGTTTGTGTGTGTCTCTGTGTGTGAGTGTGTTTGTGTGTGTATTTGTATGTTTGTGTGTTCCTATGTGTGTTTGTGTGTGTGTTTGTATGTTTGTGGGTATCTATTTGTGTTTGTGTGTGTCTCTGTGTGTTTATGTGTGTCTATGTGTGTTTATGTTTGCTCATGTGAGTTTGTGTGTCTCTGTGTGTTTGTGTGTGTCTCTGTGTGTGTGTGTGTGTTTGTGTGTGTATCTGTATGTTTGTGTGTTCCTATGTGTGTTTGTGTGTGTGTTTGTATGTTTGTGGGTATCTATTTGTGTTTGTGTGTGTCTCTGTGTGTTTATGTGTGTCTCTGTGTGTTTAAGTTTGCTTATGTGAGTTTGTGTGTCTCTGTGTGTTTGTGTGTGCCTTTGTGTGTTTGTGTGTGTCTCTGTGCGTTTGTGTGTGTGTGTGTGTTTTTATGTATCTCTGTGTGTTTGTGTGTGCCTATGTGCTTTTTGTGTGTCTCTGTGTGTTTGTGTGTTTCTCTGTGCGTTTGTGTGTTTCTCTGTGTGCTTGTCTTTCAATCTATCTGGACCAAGTAATCTTCCTATAATTAAATAAATAAACACAAGCAAACTTTATACTACGTGCTTAGTGTGTCAGACATATGGGCAGATAAGCATGCAGGAAAAGCTAGGAACCGCCCCTGATTATCTCACCATGACACTCTGACAGGCCAGTTTCGTGTTAATAAACAACTTGGAATATTCTCACATGAAAATAATGAACGATTGACAATAAAGTACAGAAAATAATAAGTCAACTAAATTGATTTCATATTATGCTATTTATATGAATTAATACATTTTTAGATTTTTTTTTTCATTTTCTGTTTTAAAATTTAAGAACTGCCAAAAATGAATCAACATAATGAATGTTTTAAGTTAAAAGTGCTTCATACCTCAAACAGTACCACCTTAAGTACTACCTAAGTGTATTGTTTAATGGGGGGAATCCTAACATTGCTTATATCAAAATGTATATCTCAAAGTTTATGCATTACAGGGACATTTATTGTTGGTGGTGGGAAACTGGTTTACGGCCTGGAGATGTAAGATGCCAGCAAGCGCCCCTTGGAAACCAGAGTTGTAGTCCGTGGTGACCTCGTTGTGAACGTAATCGGACCTGACGTCACGGAAGTTGTCGTTCTGATCCGGTCCACCCACCAGAGCGCCTTGCAGCACGTGTGGGTTGGGCGCCGTGGTCTCGTACTGCGGCCAGCCGCAGGTGGCGGGTTTGTTGGGGCACGACGCCCCTGCGTGGTGGGGTCTCAAGGGATACTTCCTGCCGTAGCCCACCTCGTAGCTGTAGCATCCGCCATCGTGACGGTTGTCCCCCAGCATGTAGTTGATCTGTTCAACGGCCCACTTCCGGTACCTCGCAGCGTCGATGCCGTCCTCGGCGGCAACCAGGGCGATGAAGGCAGAATTTCCGGCATATCTTCAGAAAGAAAGGAGGTAGTGTTTAATTTTATAGCATAGCAGTGAAGTGTCTCCAATGGAGGAAAACAAGTCATTTGGACAAAAGTCACAGGTAACCCCCCTCCCCCAAAAAAAGGCACAGGTAATAAAATCACATGAAAAAAATTCACAGACAAAAAGTCACAGAAAAAAAGCCACAGGACAAAAGTCATAGGACAAAAGTCATAGGACAAAAGTCACAGGACAAAAGTCACAGGACAAAAGTCACAGGACAAAAGTCACAGGACAAAAGTCACAGGACAAAAGTCACAGGACAAAAGTCACAGGACAAAAGTCACAGGACAAAAGTCACAGGACAAAAGTCACAGGACAAAAGTCACAGGACAAAAGTCACAGGACAAAAGTCACAGGACAAAAGTCACAGGACAAAAGTCACAGGACAAAAGTCACAGGACAAAAGTCACAGGACAAAAGTCACAGGACAAAAGTCACAGGACAAAAGTCACAGGACAAAAGTCACAGGACAAAAGTCACAGGACAAAAGTCACAGGACAAAAGTCACAGGACAAAAGTCACAGGACAAAAGTCACAGGACAAAAGTCACAGGACAAAAGTCACAGGACAAAAGTCACAGGACAAAAGTCACAGGACAAAAGTCACAGGACAAAAGTCACAGGACAAAAGTCACAGGACAAAAGTCACAGGACAAAAGTCACAGGACAAAAGTCACAGGACAAAAGTCACAGGACAAAAGTCACAGGACAAAAGTCACAGGACAAAAGTCACAGGACAAAAGTCACAGGACAAAAGTCACAGGACAAAAGTCACAGGACAAAAGTCACAGGACAAAAGTCATAGGACAAAAGTCACAGGACAAAAGTCACAGGACAAAAGTCACAGGACAAAAGTCACAGGACAAAAGTCATAGGACAAAAGTCACAGGACAAAAGTCATAGGACAAAAGTCATAGGACAAAAGTCACAGGACAAAAGTCACAGGACAAAAGTCACAGGACAAAAGTCATAGGACAAAAGTCACAGGACAAAAGTCACAGGACAAAAGTCATAGGACAAAAGTCACAGGACAAAAGTCACCGGACCAAAGTCACAGGACAAAAGTCACAGGACAAAAGTCATAGGACAAAAGTCACAGGACAAAAGTCACAGGACAAAAGTCACAGGACAAAAGTCACAGGACAAAAGTCACAGGACAAAAGTCACAGCACAAAAGTCACAGGACAAAAGTCACAGGACAAAAGTCACAGGACAAAAGTCACAGGACAAAAGTCACAGGACAAAAGTCACAGGACAAAAGTCACAGGACAAAAGTCACAGGACAAAAGTCACAGGACAAAAGTCATAGGACAAAAGTCACAGGACAAAAGTCACAGGACAAAAGTCACAGGACAAAAGTCACAGGACAAAAGTCACAGGACAAAAGTCACAGGACAAAAGTCATAGGACAAAAGTCACAGGACAAAAGTCATAGGACAAAAGTCACAGGACAAAAGTCATAGGACAAAAGTCACAGGACAAAAGTCACAGGACAAAAGTCACAGGACAAAAGTCACAGGACAAAAGTCATAGGACAAAAGTCACAGGACAAAAGTCACAGGACAAAAGTCACAGGACAAAAGTCACAGGACAAAAGTCACAGGACAAAAGTCATAGGACAAAAGTCACAGGACAAAAGTCACAGGACAAAAGTCATAGGACAAAAGTCACAGGACAAAAGTCATAGGACAAAAGTCACAGGACAAAAGTCACAGGACAAAAGTCACAGGAAAAGAAGTCATTAACATTTGTTTATTATAAACTGTTATATTTTAGTGTTTTGCTCTTTATCAACTGTATTTATATTTGCAAGTACATATACATATTGATTATTGATATATGAACAGTAAGTAGAAAGCTACGGTGGCTTATTCTAATCTTGGTTCAACTCTCGCTTGGGATTAAATATGTTTGTTATTTTTATGATGTATACATTTTATACTTTAGACATTTAGTTATACGATGTATTCATACTTGTTAGGCATAAAGCTTATAAAAGCATGCATGTTTTACATATATTTTGGTTCTGGTATGTCGTGTTTCCTTTTAAAAACCGCCCTTCCCCCAACTCCACGTTTCATATCAATACTACTGAGTGGGGAAAAGGCTTTCACCAAACGAGTGTCATCCCTAATTGTTGAACTCGGGTAAAAGTTGTTTTTGTTTGTTTTTTTTTAAAACTTACTGTATGGGAGGAGACTATTATAGCAATCAATGAAGAGTTAGCGGTATGGTGTGGAACTGTCTGTGGGTCTATTGTTTAAAGGCCAGCATGTAGGATGTAGGACTGTCTGTAGGACTCTTGTTTAAAGGCTGGCATGTAGGATGTAGGACTGTCTGTAGGAATATTGTTTAAATGTCGGTATATATTATAGAAAATGAGAAGTTAACTCTTAATTTTTGTAACACTTGGACCCACACGGACCCACACGGACCCACACGGACCCGGTGTAAAATAACTGCATCCGATTAAGCCTTAGTATGCAAGATTGAATACCAATGAATAGAAATAAATAGGAATAAATAGGAATAAGCTGTAGTCCAAGAGGATAGTGATGTCATACTCGGAGTAAAAGATCATTTCTGCGAGTGTGTATGAGTGTGTGTGTGATAGTGTGTGTGTGTGTGTAATTGTGGGGTTCAAAAGAATGCTCCCCAGAATCTCCCCAACTCATCACACATTGTAAAGGATGTAAAGTAAAGCAAGTCCCACTGGATTGTGATACTGGTTGAGATCATAACACAAGCTATACAAACAAAGCATCTATGGCTTGTATGGTACAATGCGTCGTTCTAATTTATTTTTATAAAAAGTCATTTGCTCCCCAATGTTGTTAGAGTTTATTAAAGTGCCCCCTCCCCCCTTTTAACTCTCAGGCTGCTCAAAATAAAATACCGTCACTCTGTAACTCATTATCCCAACTTATTGAAAATTCGTTACGTTTATATATGAAATCCTACTACAAAGAATGTTACTGTTCTATATGACATCCTACTACGAAGGATGTTACTGTTCTATATGACATCCTACTACAAAGAATGTTACTGTTCTATATGACATCCTACTACGAAGGATGTTACTGTTCTATATGACATCCTACTACAAAGAATGTTACTGTTCTATATGACATCCTACTACGAAGGATGTTACTGTTCTATATGACATCCTACTACGAAGGATGTTACTGTTCTATATGACATCCTACTACGAAGGATGTTACTGTTCTATATGACATCCTACTACGTACGATGTTACTGTTCTATATGACATCCTACTATAAAGAATGTTACTGTTCTATATGACATCCTACTACAAAGAATGTTACTGTTCTATATGACATCCTACTACGAAGGATGTTACTGTTCTATATGACATCCTACTACGAAGGATGTTACTGTTCTATATGACATCCTACTACGAACGATGTTACTGTTATATATGACATCCTACTACAAAGAATGTTACTGTTCTATATGACATCCTACTACAAAGAATGTTACTGCTCTATATGACATCCTACTACGAAGGATGTTACTGTTCTATATGACATCCTACTACGAAGGATGTTACTGTTCTATATGACATCCTACTACGAACGATGTTACTGTTCTATATGACATCCTACTACAAAGAATGTTACTGTTCTATATGACATCCTACTACAAAGAATGTTACTGTTCTATATGACATCCTACTACAAAGAATGTTACTGTTCTATATGACATCCTACTACGAAGGATGTTACTGTTCTATATGACATCCTACTACGAAGGATGTTACTGTTCTATATGACATCCTACTACAAAGAATGTTACTGTTCTATATGACATCCTACTACGAAGGATGTTACTGTTCTATATGACATCCTACTACAAAGAATGTTACTGTTCTATATGACATCCTACTACGAAGGATGTTACTGTTCTATATGACATCCTACTAC
>CAXITT010000075.1:1451729-1462921 GCA_964033795.1 Lymnaea stagnalis
CGCCCCCCCCCCCCCCCCCCCCACAAATAAATTCAATTGACGTCATTACTATGGAGATAAAACTCATACTAACCCGTTAGTGCCCCATTTTTCCCTCATCTCATACTAATCCGTTAGAGCGCCATTTGTTCCTCATCTCATACTAACCTGTTGCAGCTCCATTTGTCCCTCATCTCATGCTAACCTGTTGGAGCTCCATTGGTCCCTCATCTCATACTAACCTGTTGGAGCCCAATTTGTCACTCATCTCATACTAACCTGTTGGGGGCCCATTTGTCCCTCATCTCATACTAACCCGTTAGAGCCCCATTTTTCCCTTATCTCATACTAACTTGTTAAAGCTCCATATTGTCCCTCATCTCATACTAATCCTTTAGAGTCCCAAATGTCCCTTAACTCATGCTAACCTGTTGGAGCCCCATTTGGCCCTCCAGGCCAATCCACACGTCGTATAGGCCACCCCACCTCCTGGCATCCAGTCTTTAAAGTAGGCCACCACTGGGGCCCTGTATTTGTTGTCCTTGGTCTCCTCGAACAGCAACAGTTGACAAGCGACTGAAAGAAAGGTTTTAGTTTTCAACAAAAGACTTACATAAAATAAATTACTAACTTTAATGGAGTAGAACAACAGCCTTAAATACAATAAAGTCATAACATTGATGAACTAGAACAACAGACTTAAATACCATACATTATTAAGATAGATGAATTATTTAGCATAGATGTCGTTTTAATTATTTCTGAAAATCTGTATGTTACGCACCGACTTGTATTGGGAGAAATTAATCTCCTAATTTAATTTTAATTGGCTCGTTGTAAGCAGTGCCTAACAAAGGACGACACCATAGAATCAACAATATTAAAGAAAAGACCCGAAACAGTTTCCAGTTACAATTAATAAGATTTATTATGTCTTAAGATAATTACAAAAGAAAAGAAAATATAATTACAATCTTCAACTTACAGTATGGTAGATCTTGTACCGGTACACAGTTAACACAGTTAGAATAATGTGCCAATAAATAATGCGAAATAAACACATATAAGCTCACAAATACACAAAGAATAAAACACGCCTCGTAATGTTAAGAAAATCTATCTGAAAATCTCCATCCTTCCAAGCCTGTCAATCCCTTATATAGGTAGGTTTACCGACGCCCAAGCCCTGCCTTCGAGCCGCTACAAGGCATTTCTAGAACCATCAGATTCATTCTACAAAACACTACTTGGAACATATTAATTATTTTTAGTAGTGGTGGTGTAAACAAGAAATACATCAAAAGCCTAAGCCACACCCCTTTGTGAACATAGCGTCTCATGCGGGGTCAATCAGAGGGCACGCACAAGAAATATTATGTAAACAAGCTCTCTATAACACTGTATGACCTATATCCAGCTCTGGTAAATGTCATGAACTCAAATAGTGCTACTTACAAGAGTCCACAGAACACAGCACAAGGACTCACACGCCTGTAACAATACTGCACACACACGATATGCAATTTTAAGCAATAAAGCAAGTGTGACTTAATGCTACAGCTTGGCATAAATGCCTTTCATTACTTTCTTAGAATCCCAGCTGTAGGCCCAGGCTGTATCCTGCTCAAAGAATGACTTGGCATCGGTCAGAAATTGTGCTCGACGTGTCGCCTTGTACAGCCACACACTCGCCTCGCACAGCTCATCCTTGTCACCGCTAGTGTCGTAAAATTCGGTAGCTCCTTTGAAGAGACCTCTGATAAAGACGGAAACACTCGCAAACATTATATACATTACACTAATGTAACTTTAAATTGTAAGGCATTTGTAATTTATTCCTTGTGATAACCTGTTGGGAGATCAAGTGGGACAACTTTAAACAGACTACCGACAGTCGAGCACCAATATCATGTGAGGTGTACTCTTGAAATATCCCAACCTTGTTAAGACATCCCCCCTCTGACCTGTTGGCCTTGGCGAAGGCGTAGAGTGTCTCCGCCGCTGATAAAAGCTTGTTGCTGTAAGCCTTGTCTCCCTTGTCCTTGAAGGCAATGGATCCTGCGGCAAGGGCGGCAGCTGTGCCGGCGGCAATGTCACTTCCCTGAACAGAGACAATTTGTAATTTGTTTTAATCCACCCGTCTACAAGACACTATTAAATTCCAAATGTCATTTTCCTAAATAAGATATATAACAAACAACTTGGCCATAAAGTACGAAAAATTATAACGTTTTATTTTAGTAAATAAATTACTGGCAGCGAGTTTTACAGGAGGTTCAATACAATAGTGTTGCTGACCAGTTTGAAGACAATGGTGAACTCTTTTGGCGGGATAACATATGTGTTAACTGCTAACTATTTAAAATGTGGTAAGATGTTAAACATTTCATACAATGTTTAGTAATTTCATG
The DNA here is from genome assembly GCA_964033795.1 of Lymnaea stagnalis. Lineage (NCBI taxonomy): Eukaryota > Metazoa > Mollusca > Gastropoda > Lymnaeidae > Lymnaea > Lymnaea stagnalis. The sequence goes on from CAXITT010000075.1 coordinate 1,454,120, forward strand.
TTGTGTCCAAGTGATCTATTTTAGTGATGCATCTGCAGGCCTGAAGTAAAGATTGGGTAGTCTGATGATAAAGTCACGTAGTTGCACGGTCTTCGCATTGTAGCAATTAATTTGGATAACTGTACTGAAATCTTTACATGGTCTGTCAGTGGTTGGATGACTTACCTTGTGAGTTATAGGGTGACTTACCTTGTGAGTTGTAGGATAACTTACCTAGTGGGTTGTGCCGACTACTTTATACGGTTTGTAAATTGCAGGATGACTTACCTTGTGAGTTGTGGGATGACTTAACTTGATGATTGTGCTGACTACTTTATACGGTTTGTAAATTGCAGGATGACTTACCTTGTGAGTTGTGGGATGACTTAACTTGATGATTGTGCTGACTACTTTATACGGTCTATAAATTGTAGGATGACTCACCTTGTGAGTTGTGGGATGACTTAACTTGATGATTGTGCTGACTACCTTATACGGTCTGTAAATTGTAGGATGACTCACCTTGTGAGTTGTAGGATAACTTACCTTGTGGGTTGTGCTGACTACTTTATACGGTCTGTAAATTGTAGGATGACTCACCTTGTGAGTTGTAGGATAACTTACCTTGTGGGTTGTGCTGACTACTTTATACGGTCTGTAAATTGTAGGATGACTCACCTTGTGAGTTGTAGGATAACTTACCTTGTGGGTTGTGCTGACTACTTTATACGGTCTGTAAATTGTAGGATGACTCACCTTGTGAGTTGTAGGATAACTTACCTTGTGGGTTGTGCTGACTACTTTATACGGTCTGTCACTTGTAGGATGACTTACCTTCTTGGTTGTGCTGACCACTTCACATGGTCTGTGCATTGTCATATCTTCCGCCCGACCCCAGAAGTCATGGTCAGTCCCGTCTCCAACTTGGACAGTCAGCACCTTCTTTTTGGGATTCCAGGCTTTGAGGAAATAATCCAGGGGCCACTTGATCATAGCGTACATCTCGTCGAGTTGTCCAGCGTGTCGGTAGCCGTCCTTGAACCTTGATAGTGAAAGTACCAAGAAAAATATTATACGCTAAATTTCGCTTAACTATAATCTTAAATTGCATTTGCTTGGTTGTGTATCTTAAAAAGGTTTGTTCTTGGTCAAAAGAAATCTTTTCAATTTTTCCAATCCAAACTTATATTTCTTTGACAACAGACTTCTACATAGATTGGAGATTAACGATCTCTGAAGGAATATTGATTTGCGTTGATGACAGTTACATTACGTGTTACCTAGCTCCAGCGGAGTCCTTTCAGTTTTTTTTTTAAAAACTTGACGGGCTGGTTAAGTTTTTTTAATACTGGAGGTGCCACAGTACATAGCAAATAAAAAAAAAAAACTGCCAATTCAGGGGGGGGGGCCGAATGCCCAACCATGCCCTACCATTTTTTTTTTTAAAAACTTGACGGGCTGGTTAAGTTTTTTTAATACTAGAAGTGCCAAATTACATAACAAATAAAAAAAAAAAACTGCCAATTCAGGGGGGGGGGCCGAATGCCCAACCATGCCCTACCCAAATGATGCCCCTGCAAAACTCTCGATCAACTTACACACTTGAATCTCTAGACTTACCCGTCTTAAAATTATGTTAACTTTCAAAATGAGAAATACATATTTATAATTCTGTCATTTTAAATCGAATATTTGAAACTCTGATTTCTGATTTCAATAAAGTAACTCGCCCCCCCCCCCATAGTTGCATCTCAAAGTTCACAATGCCAGTAGATATATGCAGTGCAGTAGGAATTGGGTTTTGGAGGGGCGCTCTATCCCGGGCGGCATTTTTTTTTCTTCTTTATATAAAGTGGCGGCATTTTCAACTAACTGTATTTGCTTTGTCGTTGAAGATGCTGGCCCATACCCTAACCCACCGCCCCCCCCCCCCCTCCCTTTGGGTGGCGTGAACACAAGCTACGCAACTAACAGCATGTATGTATCTCAGAGTTCAGTCAGTAGGGACCACACGTATGTGCCTCACAATGTACCTAATGACCAGAGCAGGGCAGTGGCAGTGTAGGACATGGGCAGTCCAAACTTTATGTGGTCACCAGCATCGTACCAGCCACCTACGACACAGTCATTGAGAGCGGAGTGTCCTCGCCACGAGATAGGGTTGTTGGCTGGTAACTTTCCAGATCTGTCTTAATACAAATTTCAGATCACATAAATTATGTATAAATAAGGATAAGCTGGCTGACCATATAACGCTAAAAAATGAATCAATTTAAACACGTTCAGAATCTTTAAAAAAAAAAACAATTACAGGAATTCTCTATTATTTACGGAAATAGAATCTATTTTAATATAAAAACAATTAAATAATTATACTTATAATTATAATTAATATTTAAGCATTATTATTATAAAAATAAGAAAATACATTAAAAATAACAATTTAAAAATATTGTATGCATGTTATACGAAATTGAAATTTAAGGTATTTTTTTTATTACTAGAATAAATGATCCGATGTTATTGGGATAATAATTGCAGGTCCTTTGCGATAATTTCTAACTGCTATTGCAAAAATCATTCCAATTCATTAATTTTAAAATGTAATGATATTTACGTTTCTAACATCATCAAGTTTTTAGATGTGTTTATCTGCTATATATGATACTCGTTCCCTACACCCTTTCACGCTCTTAAACTACTTTCCCCGTCTAAACATGACCTTAAATTACCCAGTCTAAATTATCACTAATTATAATACTTTTGTCTCTAAAGAAGTTAATTGAGGGACAATTACTACGCTAGAGAACTACTTTAGCTTTACCCCTTTTCGTGCCGTTGAATTACAACTTTTTTCTCTCTCAAAATATTTAAAAAACCTAATCTTAAATTTACTAAAAAAAACTCTTTTTATGATATAAATATATTTTTTATTTCAGGAATTGGATATATATTGATATCTTCCTTAAAAACTTAAACATATTTTTGCCTTTAAAAAAAAAAATTATACATTATCAGAAAATCGTCAAACAAAGTAGAATCTCGCAACTTTTTTCACGCCTATATCAGAATTGACTGTCTTTAAAAAAAAAAAATTGTTAATCTCATAAAAATACACACCTCTTTACTTTTTGCAAAGTAACAAATATTAACCCATCTTCATTTGTCAAAATTTAATTTTCAAGAGTGTAAAATGATTGGGTTTTGAAATTCATGGATATACTTATATAAATGTACCCAAGATTTGTTAACACCATGATTTTCTTAATTGGTAAACATACGTTTATTTGTAAAAAGAGAATTTAACATCTCTTTTTTTTCACAAATGTAATACAATAGGATTTAAATATATTGTCATCCACGTAAAAGTGTACGCATCCTTTTTCATATCTCCCATATGTGTGTACCCAAGAACGTTAATTAATTAATCAAATTCATTTCCTTTATTTTGGGACGTATCTTGTAGTGCCTTCGGCAAAACGAACATACCAATATTTGTAATAAGAGAATGCAGCATCTCTATTTTCACAAATGTAATGCCATATGATTTAAATATATTGTCATCCACGTAAAAATGTACACATCCTATTTCCTACCTCCGATATGAATATACCCAAGAAGGTTAATTATTTGTCAAATTGATTCCTTTATTTTGAGACGTATCTTGTGCTGCCTGGGGTAAAGTGACCAACCCCTCCCCCACCCAGATTTAAATAAATTTAGAAAATCTTCCACCGGATTGTAGTCCCTTTCATACCCAAACTAATTTTTTTCAACTTCATATGGTTCGTTCTTATTTGTATGCAGTATAAGTGGATTAGTGAATGCTAATTAGCTATGGAGTTGCGCTGTACTGATTGAATTAAACCGCTTTTTCTTATTAGAATTATATTTAAAGGTTAGTTTTAATTACGTTATAAATTAAATAAAAGTATATTTATGAAATCAAAAAAGGCAAAACTTTTTAAATGTAAAAATAGACAAAGCGAAAGGTGTGATTGTTATATTAACAATTTAAAAAGCAATCAATTGTATTTATTAATTTTACTTTTAAGAAGGGAAAGTACATTATCAGTTTTGTCACGCGTGGTTATTAAATTTAAAGAAACCTAAGAGTTTTGGCGAAATAGGCTCTTCACGCTATGACGTCTTTTGCGTAATTATTTAGAACAAATTAATTTTAATTTATTTCGTTTTAAAAACAACGCACTAAAAGACGAACTAAAAACAACTGATGCTTGGGTTGTCCCGATAAATGTGATTTTGGTGTAATTCTTTGATCATGATTTTTTTTCTTATCTTTTATATTCGTATAAACTGCTTAAAACAGTTCCTTAGTTGATACTTTAATTGTATTTGTAATTTTTAATAATACAACTTTAACTTTTATTAAGATAAAAGCGGAATTAAATTTGTTTTTTGCGCATTTAAATTTATTCGATTTTCGTAAAATAATAGAAAATAACTATGATTGTTTTTGGGAATCCGAACGTACTTAAATAGTATCTCCCCTTTGGCGTTATGTCACCTTAGCTCATTCTTATATATATTAACAAATTATCTCCTAAATATTAATCACTATCATTAATTCATAATCACATTTATCGGGAAAACCAGAACATCTAAGGACTCTTTAAAGATTATGTTGTTAATATTGCGAGATTAAATTTAAATTTATTAGTTTCCAAATGTCTTCAAAAAAAAAAAAAAAGAATTAAATTTTCCATTGAACTCAAAGATATAAAAAAGAGACTTATCTTAATTTAAACTTACAGGCTCTTAAATTCCTTGAGTTAATAACTGCTTCTGACAAAATTGATATTTACCCACTTTTTATAAATAAATTTGATAAATATAATTGATTGCATTTTTAAATTCTAAATAATAATAAACCACACAAAATTTTAGCTTTGTATTTGTAGCATATATATAAGCATATCTACATGCATAGGAGCCAAAATTATCAATAAATTGATCGTGGGCCCTTAAGATATAGAAGAAGAAGAAGAATGAGCTAAGCTGACCATAACGCCAAAGAGACGAAAATGTTTAAATATGTTCGGATACTTTAAAAAAGTGATAGAGATTTTCTATTATTTTACGGAAATCGAATAAATTTGAATGCGAAAAAAGTAAATGTATCTGCCTTTACTTTAGTAAATATTTAAAATATATTTTATAAATTGCAAGTACATCTAAAATAAAGATAAAGGAGCTAATGTAAGCAGTTTATCAGAGGTTGAAATTTATAAAAACAAATTTTAATTTACAAAAATATGATCTAAGAATTACATCGTATTTACATTTATCGGGAAAACCTAAACATCTGTGTTTTAGTGCCTTTTTTTAGTGCGGTGTTAATATTGCGAAATAAAATAAAAATTATTTTCTTCTAAGTAAACAAGCAAATGACGTCATAGAGCACATTGTCTATTTTAGCCAAAGCTCTAAGTTTCGTTAATTTAATAACCACTCTTGACAAAACTGATAAAGTATTTTCCCTTTCTTAAATGTAAAAGAAATAAATGTAATAAATGTAATTTATTGCTTTTAACTTTTTTAAATAAAACACAAAATTTCAGCTTTGTATTTTAACTTTTAAAATATGTTTTACTTGGTTTTGCATCCCCCCCCCCCCAAAAAAAAAATACCTTTTTTTAATTGATAACGTAATAAAATGGAACCTTTAAATATACTTTTATCAAGAAAATGCCGCTTAAGTCAATAAGTGCAGCGAAATTTTTTTTTTTAAATTTTTTAAAAAAAAAAAAAAATTTCAGCTTTTTTTTTTAAATTTTAAAAAATTTTTTTATTGGTTTTTCACCCCCCCCCCCCCCAAAAAAAAAATACCTTTTTTTAATTGATAACGTAATAAAATGGAACCTTTAAATATACTTTTATCAAGAAAATGCCGCTTAAGTCAATCAGTGCAGCGAAATTCCATAGCCAAATAGCGTTATGTAGATGATTTTATTAATGTTTATAAAAACTGTTGTAGGAGGGGGATTCGATACTTTAAATTTGCCCCTGGCAGCACAAGATACGCCTCAGAAAAGAAAAAATAATGAATTTGATAAAGAATTAACCGTCTTCGGTAAACTCAAATCAATGGTAGGAAATAGGGTGTGTACATTTGTTGGTGCATAACAACACCTTTAAATCCAATGATTTTTACAGTTGGGGGGGAAAAGAGGTGCCGCGTTCTCTTTTTTACCAGTAATATATTTTATACCAATTAAGAACATACGGTCCAATGGCGTGGGGAAAAACTGTAGGTACATTTACATGAGTGTACCCATAAACATAAATCAAACCAACATATCAAAACCAATTCATTTTACACACGTGAAAATTTAATCGTAAAATTGCGCCTTTTCTTTTTTTTATTTCACAGTTTATGGGCGTGGACAATGTTTGCTTAAGATTTTCTTTGACAATAGGAAAACATATTTTTGGTTTCCACTTTGTCAAAAATAAAGTTAATTGGAAAAGTGCGATAATTTTTTTAATGAGATTAACAATAGTCCTTTTTTTTCTTTTTTTTTTTTTAATGACATCACTAAATGCTTTTTACGGGCGTGAAAATAGATTAAGAGATTCTTCGTTCAATAAAACAATTCTTCTTCTTTATTTTTGAGGGCCCACGATAAATGAATTGATCATTCTGGCTCCTTTTTTTTTCGACTTTCCGCTATAGAAGTAGGACAACAAAATTTTTAAAATGTTTAATGAAGTTACCAATATATCAAAAATCCGTTAATGTAAAGGTATTTAAAATGATTTAAAGATTTTTTGGGGGGTAAATTTAAGTTAGTTTTTAAAACAATTTTTAGAGGGAAAAAAAATGTATTTCTGGGACGCAAAAAGGCGTAAGGTAGGCGGATAGTATATAGCAGATAAATATTTCTCTAATCCAAATATCTTTAGAAACGTTAACATCATTGCATAGATATTTATTTTTAAAATAAGGAGCTCGGATGAGACTTTGCCATAGCAGGTAGAAAGTATCGCAAAATGCCAGACATTTTATTCCGGTAATAGCGGGTCATGTATTCTAGTAATACTTATGACAAACCTCTGCGCGTCATAGAAGAGAATAGATTTTTGCAAGGCCGTCCCATAATTCTTGGCGGCACCTACCGACAGCACGGCACACGCTGACAGAAGGATGACCTTGAACCAAACACCTGGCATGGCTGGTCTCAAATCTAAACAACGCACGAGAATTAAGATGTTTGTCTATGAGCAACGCAACATGTGAGGAAACTTTAGTGGAGAGATATAGAGACAGGTTGGCAGAGAAACGGCAATAAAGCCCAGGAGATGGAAAGGTGTTGAGAAAAACAGTGAGATATTGACAAAAGCGGTGTGCTTTGGATAGAAACTAAGAGATGGTGAGAGAAACGAGTAGGCAATGAGAGGAACGGCGAGACGCTGAGAGAAACGGAGAGATACTGAGAGAAATTAATAGGTTGTCAGATAAACTGAGAAATAGGGAGTTAAATTAAGAGAGAAAAAACGAGAAACAGATAGGCATTGAGAGATACAGAAAGATTGTGAGAGAGAGAGAGAGGGAGAGAGAGAGTGAATTAAGAATCAATGTTGGAACATTCAAAATGTGAAATGTTGATAGAATAACGAAGTACGTGGAAGAGAGAGAGAGAGAGAGGAGAGGAGAGACAGAGAGAGACAGTCAGAGCTAGACAGATAGAGAGGTAGATAGATTGGAAAAATGAGAGCAAGAAAGACTGGCTGTGTTTAAAAAAGAAAGTGAACATTAAATATTGATAAACGACTGTATAAACGAACTAATCACTAACAGACAGCTTACCCCTCGAATAGAAGGAATTATTTTAGCACAGTGCTTAGTGCAATAAATTAAATCAACGAGCCTGCATTATACTCTCTTAAGGACGGTGTGTAACTATCTGGCAACTGAATTTTGCCATATGCTTCCAAAGTAAATAACAAAAATAGTTGTTCTTATCTTGAGTAATACAATTACCAGAGGTAAATGACACAAAACGCGTCTTCGCCTAAGCCAGAAACTTGGTCGGAACTCACTTGTTGGAGTTTGATCAGATGAGTCGGGGAGAAAGTCAGCAAGTCTGTAGAGAACCTTTGCTCGTTTAAGCTGCACCCTCTGATCTCTAATACTTTCAGTTTGAATGATAACTTTGCTCCAACTGTCACTTATGTACTGCACAGCCAGGTCGCATGGCGTCAATGGTTATGGCATTTGATCTTTATTTATATGTCACTATGAATCACGTCACGCGTCTGCTACTCAGCGCTGATTGATGATAATGATAATTGAGTATTTTTATAGCGCTTGTGTCCTTGCTATTTTAGCACAGTGTCTCTCTCTCGCTCTCCTCTGTCCGATCGGTACCTCAACTGTCCTCTACTCCTTTGCGGCTGAGTTCTGATCTATAGTAAAGCTCCGTTTTACGACCTTTAAATTGCCTTTAAAATGAGGTCGTAAATTGGAGGGGGTCTTAAAAAAAGAGGTAGAATATTTTCGAAAAAACGACATTAATAAAATTAAGTAAACAAGTAAAAAAAAGTACTCGTACTATTAAGTATAGGCAATATCTACCATCTTTCTTTCAGCAATGTAGAAGTAAACTCTGTCTCAAAAAACCAACACATTCACTATCTTCATTTTCAACTCTGTCTCAAAAAACCAAAACATTCACTATCTTCATTTTCAACTCTGTCTCAAAAAACCAACACATTCACTATCTTCATTTTCAACTCTGTCTCAAAAAACCAACACATTCACTATCTTCATTTTCAACTCTGTCTCAAAAAACCAACACA
>CAXITT010000075.1:1465736-1564342 GCA_964033795.1 Lymnaea stagnalis
GCTTTCCCCGGGGGGTTGGCACTTCCGCCCGCCCCCCCCCCCCTCGGAGATATAGCTGAAAGAAACACTGCCTCCCCTCCGTCGAAAGGGACACTTCTCTTTAACTGCTCACCCATCTTTGCATTCCTGTTCCTCCCACTAGCCTCGCCTCGGTGCAATCAGACACCCTTCGACAGGGGGTCAGTCTCCACACTTGCGTGAATTTCCCCACCCCCACTCCCAGCTCAGGTTCGGACTATAGACAATAATACAAATATGAATTCGACTTTTGGATTGAACTTGTAACTGCAGCCGTATTTCAGGTATATTTTACTTTTAAAACGCGATTTTATTTTTTTTTCTGTGTAATGTCAAAAGTGTGAGGACCTGATATTGTGCCGAGTTGAAAGTGCATTTTTTCTTTTTTTATTTTTTTTGTGGGGGGGGGGGGTGTTCTGGTGTTGATTTTTGGTGTCCCTGGATTTATTGGTTGTCCGTTTAAAATAATAAATTTTAAAGGAGTCTTTCTGTAAAAAAAAAAAATTACTTGAGATGAGTCTTTAAAGTCCACAAGGTGATCCTCTTTAATTTTATAACTCTTTTTTATTGGATCATTATGTTATTTTAATCCAAGAAGCGTTTGTAAGACTACACACACAAACACTCACACTAACATAAGCACTCACATAAACACACACACAAATTCACACAAACACTTAAACAAACACACAAACCCTCACACAAACACACAAGCACACACAAACACTCACTAACACAAACACTCCCCAACACAAACACTCACTAACACAAACACTCACTAACACAAACACTCAATAACACAAACACGCACACAAACACTCATACAAACACACAAACTTACTCACTCACACACACACACAAAGCGACTGAAAGCAACTCTGCGTCTATATCAATCATAGTTTAACAAATGTTTTATTGAAAAATCACCTTTATGTTATAGGTCTTTGTATGTGTCATATACATTCTTTATGGGATCATATATTTAGGCATTATATTAACATATTTATGAGAAACATACGAAATTTGAATAAGCGCAGTAATTCATAAGGTGTAGTTTTCCCAAGTAAACAAAAAAATGGACACCTTAAGTTTCCCCATCTTTAAAGACTTTAAAGCTTTCCTTTTTCCTCTTAGTTTTATCCTCTGCCGGTTGATGCCAACAAGGCTGGAAAAGATTTATAGATAACTATGTACCAGCAATAAGGCCTTTTTATCGCACGCCGTCAATAACAGGCTATAGAACACAATCTAAACGCAAACCTGATCTTAATAGACCGACTAAAAAAACAAGTCTTTTTTTTTTATTGAAGACATGGGCATTTGTTGTTGGTTGTGGGCAATCCGCTGATAACCTCGAGGTGGACAATGCCAGCCAGCGCCCCTTGGAAGCCAGCGTTGTAATCCGTGGCCACCTCGTTTAGCACGTAGTCCTCCCGGTTGTCCACGTAGTCGTCGTTGTCATCGGGGCCGCCGACCAGGGCTCCCTGGAGGACCTGTGGGCTTGGGTTCAGGGTGTGGAATTCGTCCCACCCGCAAGGGGCCGGTTTGCTGGGACAGGACGCCCCTCGGTGATGGGGGTGGGTCGGGTACTTGGTGCCGTAGCCAATCTGGTAGCTGTAGCAGCCGGTGTCGTGTTTGTTGTCCCCGAGGATGTAGTTGATCTGCTCCACGGCCCATTCTCTCAACTTCTCCGTCTCTAGCCCCGCCTCGGCTGCCACCAGTGCCAAGAACGCTGTGTTGGCAGACTCTCTGCGATCAAGAAAATAGACCACATGTGTAAGACAGGAATTAACATTGATCAATAGTAAATTTATTTGCGTTTTAAAACAAATTTAGTTAAATATAAATATGATTTACACATACTAATACTCTGTTACTAAAGTTGTTTATTTATTTTGTTTTTTAAATTAATTCTTCGTTTAAATCTTTAATATTAAGATGAATGTCTAGTTTGCTTTTATTTATTGAGTAATAAATCATTGACCTTTTTTATTTTGAAAGGAAAAAAACCCGGTTGCACAAAAATTGCATTTTTAACTAGTGTAAAAAGTAATTTCAAGTAAGGTGCTTACCTTAGTGAGCCCCATTTACTCCTCCAGGCCAGACCACAGGGCGTGTACGTGACGGTGCCACCTGGCAACCATTCATTAAAGTAAGCCAAGATGGCGTTCTTGTATTGGTCTTCCCTTGTCTCTTCGAACAGCAGCTCCTGGCAAGCGGCTGTTGTAGGAATAATAAAATTTATGATAGCTTGTCTCTAAGGATGCCATAAAAATTTCGATGTTATAGATTTTAAACAGATTCACACTTACCGTAATTTAAACGCTTTTCAGTCTCTACAAGAAATATTTTGGTTGTAGATATCGGTAAGGAAGTTTGAAGAACGTATAACAAGAAGGCAGTACACGATGGTATTACAAGATTTCAGTGCCAGATGGTATTAAAAGATGTTAATACAAGATGGTATGACAAGATGGTATTACAAGAAGGCAGAAAAAGATGGTATTACAAGAAGGCAGAAAAAGATGGTTTTAAAAGATGGTATTCCAGGGTGGTTTTACAAGATGGTATTACAAGAAGGCAGAAAAAGATGGTTTTAAAAGATGGTATTCCAGGGTGGTTTGTACAAGATGGTATTACAAGAAGGCAGAAAAAGATGGTTTTAAAAGATGGTATTCCAGGGTGGTTTGTACAAGATGGTATTACAAGAAGGCAGAAAAAGATGGTTTTAAAAGATGGTATTCCAGGGTGGTTTGTACAAGATGGTATTACAAGAAGGCAGAAAAAGATGGTTTTAAAAGATGGTATTCCAGGGTGGTTTGTACAAGATGGTATTACAAGAAGGCAGAAAAAGATAGTTTTAAAAGATGGTATTCCAGGGTGGTTTGTACAAGATGGTATTACAAGAAGGCAGAAAAAGATGGTTTTAAAAGATGGTATTCCAGGGTGGTTTGTACAAGATGGTATTACAAGAAGGCAGAAAAAGATGGTTTTAAAAGATGGTATTCCAGGGTGGTTTTACAAGATGGTATTACAAGAAGGAATTACAAGAAAGTATTAAGAGACGGCATCATAAGATGTATTACAAAATGGTATTACAAGATGGTATTACAATAATTTATTATAAAGACATATAATAAAAAGTTATTAAATACAAGAAGTTATAAAAATTTTGTTGTTGAAAGATTATTTTAAGTATGCAAATTTACTGCTCATTGAAGCGTAGCTGAGGACATATGGTCCTGCAACGATTCCGATGCACGGCACACTCTAGTTAAAAGGGACGCCAATCTATTTTGTTGTTTCGCTACTGATTACACATTTCTCGACATAATTTGACAGAAGTCGTATGGCAACTTTCACCGATGAAAAGCCACCTCATATTTTCAGAACTCTTGTTAATACATAAAGTTTTAAAGTTTTAGTAAATTAAAGTACTACATTATCAAGTTTTAGTTCATTTAAAGTACTCCTTGTTTGTAAATTAAAGTACTACATTATCAAGTTTTAGTTCATTTAAAGTACTCATTGTTTGTAAATTAAAGTACGTAACGTATGAAGGTAAACATTTAGTAATTGTTTACGCATTGAATAAAGAGATAAGAATCTTCCAAAACAAACATTTTAAATTTCTATTTTTTTTTCTTCCTTTTTTGTCTTGTCTGCTGAAGAAAGCGTTTAGCCGAAACGCCTTTGCAATTGTCCTGTATTTTTTGGTTCAAGCCAAATAATATCCTGTTCCGCTATTTGAATAACTTTACAAATAATGACCGAATCGTTCACTTACGCGCCTTGTTGTCCCAGTCCAGTGACCAGGCCAGTGTTAAATCTGCGAATGTTCTAGCCTTGGCCAGGTAACGACTGTCTTTAGTTGCCCTATATAACCAAACGCTGGCCTCACAGAGCTCATCGGTGTCACCGCTTGAGGTGTAGAACCCATGTGATCCGTTGAAGACGCCTCTGAAGAAAACATTGCAAAGTTCAGTGTGTGTTGAAAAACTTTTAAAAGTTAAAAAAACAAACAAACATCAAGTTTAACTTACAGCTGGAACAATGTTAGGTTGCTATGAGAATACAACTTACAGCTGGAACAATGTTAGGTTGCTATGAGAATACAACTTACAAAGAACAATCATTATATAACCAGCTAATCAGCGTGACATCATTGCTGCACCTTCTTCTTCTTCTATATCTTAAGGGCCCACGATCAATTTATTGATCATTTTGGCTCCTATGCATGTAGATGGGATTTGCAATGTTTCTGTTACTGGTGTTGATGAGGAAATCATGCACAAGGGGTTTGAAGGCTGGAGGCAATAGACACAAATGTGTCTAGTGTTGTCGCCTCAACCGTTCCTTTTGAAAGATTGTTCCAGTCCCTGATTGTCTTGGGCAGGAATGAGCAGCTCCTATACTGGCTTCTTGCTGGTAGGAGCCTGAATTGCCTGTCATGGCCTCGTTGTTGTCTATGGGGGAGAGGGACGAGTTTCTGTTTAATACTGGAACAGTGGACCAGCCCATTATTTATCTTGTACATCATGGAGAGCCTGGATTGTCGTCGTCGTTTCTCCAATGGTGACCATTGCTGTCAACACTAGAGGTATTCCTGTAGCGGTTTAGGACAAAGCGTGCTGCTCGTCGCTGCCACATTTGAAGCACATTAATGAGTTGCCCAATATCTCCTAGGCCCGTTAAACTAAAAGATACATATTCAGCCATCGATTTAACTCAATACAAAATAAATACAATTTAAAGAAATTAGGATGAGAGCGGGGAAAGTGTGCCCTGTTTGTGTGCCGCAGAGGCGGCTCCTGTTTTATAAGCGAAACTGGAAGAAAAGTATCAGATGGGTTCACTGAGCATCGTCGGCAAACTTTCCCCGGTATGATCACATTTCAACGGAGATAAACACAAACGCACATCAGATATGGCCATCAGATTTCCTTACACACCAGCGGCGGGTTAGAAGGAAAACAAGTTAATTCCGCTTTTCGGCACAATAGCACCACATGGAATCAATCAAATATTCCCCTTATAGTGATCCTCAATTACTCCGTATTTCTTTTCGTATTTCTTGTATTTTACATATATCCAAAATATTTGTTTTCGTTAAGATTTTGGTTTCGGAAAACCCAACTTCAGGCAAATAAAATTAATTGTGAGCAATTTCTATTTCTTGTTATTTCTTTATTCGTCCCGTCTGCCAGCGAAGGCTCTTGGCCGAAATGTTCTTCTTTTATTGTCCTGTCTTTATATTTCAAGCTTCCACGTACTTTGTTTTACTATTTTATACCATGAACCTTTGTTTACATGTTTGATACATATTTTTTTATTAGTGTCAGTGAAAGTCATAAGAAACTTTCTTCATTAATTTATTATCATATGGAAGCAATTGGGTATATTTTTTTTCTAATTATCCTCAAGTTCCCTCAGATTTTAATTTAATTAATTTCTTTTTTGAATTTTGAGTTTGTATTATTTTCTATTATCCTCATTACCCAAATTATGATACCGTTTTAAATAGCTCCAGCCTAAACAACTTCCTGTCAAGGCTAAACAACTTCCTGTCAAGGCTAAACAACTTCCTGCCAAGGCTAAACAACTTCTTTTCAAGCCTAAACAACTTCCTGTCAAGCCTAAGCAACTTCCTTTCAAGCCTAAACTACTTCCTGTAAAGCCTAAACAACTTCCTGTCCAGCCTAAGAACCCTTCTGTTAAGCTTGAACTACTTCCTTTCAAGCCTACACTACTTGCTGTCAAGCCTAAGCAACTTCCTGTCAAGCCTAAACTACTTCCTGTCAAGCCTAAATAACGTCCTTTCAAGCCTAAACTACTTCCTGTCAAGCCTAAACAACTTCCTTTCAAGACTAAGCATCTTCCTGTCAAGCCTAAACATCTTTCACTCTAAGCTTTCTACTGTAACAAACCAGGTTCATTTTTGCCTATTCTATTTTCTACAAAACATTAGCTCACCTGTTTTGTGTGGCGAATGAAAACAAACTCTCAGCCGCTGAGAGAAGTCGGGCACTGAAGTCGGTCTCCCCTTTGTCCTTGAAGGCAATGGCTCCAGCTGCAAGTGCTGAAGCAGTCCCGGCTGCGATATCACTGCCCTGATGATGTAGGTCATATAGGGGCATTGGTGGGACTAAATTGCCTACTAATAGTATATGCTTGTACGTTAAAAAAAACTCCAACGCTGTTCAATGTTTGAGAAACATTGACGTAATTTTTTATAATATTTAAGTGAACTAGCATTTGAGGCAATTATCATCTTAACCAAACCTAAATATACAGTAGAAGCCGACCGAAAGTGATTTTTTTATTATTTGAGCCGAAACCGAAACCAGACCGAAAGTTTATAATAACTTTCGGCTTAAAACCGAAGCCGAAACAAAAAGCTTAGCGAGACTTTTGGCCGAAACCGAAAGATTTAGACATTTCAAAACTCGTTCGTGCAATTTCTGTGTACATCGAACACTGACGGGGGGAAGACATTAGCGTGAATTTTAATAGATACTCTGGGTTTTACCATCTGTATTAGAAATCAATTTTAAGTTATTAAATATTTATTTTAAAGTGTTATGGTAAGAGACAACTGCTGTCGGTCCATATACTACGTCGCACTGAGAATGCTCATGACAGCGTGGGGGGAGAGGGTCACGAGAATGTAACAACATGTATGCATAAATTATAAAATAGTTATCCTGACAGAGCCAAATGTCTCCTAAAAATCTATTAAATGCTTGTTAATTTAAAAGGCCTATTTAGGCTAAAAAATACACCCACAATGTTTTGCGATTATCAGCATACTAATGCCTTGTGTTTTCATAAATAGCTCTCTAGATATAGCGGAAGTAATATTTAGCCTAGTGAAGTCACACTCTAGTCTTTTCGTGATGGAGATGTATTTTATTTCGTTTAAATCACCCCCCCCCCACCCTTTCAACCCCGACCTCATTGGTGGCGTAATTTTTTTTTGTTTTAACAGGGTCCTTTAAAATCCACGTACTGACGTGTCCCAGCGTAGAATCGTAAAAGATATATCAAAATCGTACATCGTCCGCCAAAATGGTAAGAGTTAACAGGTCTGTAAAGGCCTGCTACATTATTATTATACAAAACAGTGATACACGCCCTCGTGCGTTATTTCGTCAATAGCAATATTTATCAGCATGATAATGATGAATTTAATAAGTGATTGAATTGAATAAGTCTAAGGTTCCCTAACATTTAAAAAAAAAATTGTTCCTTATATAAAATAATAATGGCAATGTTACCATTCCCAAGGATTTGCTTAACAACACCATGCACTTTGTCCATGACAATTATGAGCATGATCATGATATGTCGAAACAAATGTCAGAAATGAACGCACTGAATAACCAAGGGTTCCCAAATTGAATATTTGAAAACACTAAAACAAAAACGATAATATAAATATTATCAATCCCGTAGTTTTTTTTTCCCCTCAAAACTATTCACATTTATTGTCTAAGCCTAATTGTAATTTTATTTTTGAACATATCAGAACAAGTAGCTCGTCGTGCAGCTGTGAGCGAAGTTCGCAGGGGATTATTCCTATATCATACGATGACAGCAAGACGTCGAGCACTACTGAATTACGGATTGCTGGCCGGCACACAGAGTCTGACTTCTGGTAGAAGGCCGAAAGCCTCAATCACTTTCGGCCACACGGCCAAAAGTCTCAAACACTTTCGACCGAAACCGAAATAATCCGAAAGTTAACGTTTCTTTTTCGGCCGAAACCGAAGCTACGCCGAAAGTGATGACATGTCATATTTCGGCATCGAAACGGAAATCAAAATTCTGTCTTTATCTAATAGACAATAATTGTTGTAGATTAAAGTAACTATACATATAGTGGTGATAGAAGGATATAATAACTATTCATATAGTCGTGGTAGAAGACTAGAAGAACTAAACTTATAGTGGTGGTAGAAGACTAGAACAACTATACAAATAGTGGCCATAGAAGAAAAGAGTAACTATACAAATAGTGCTGGTAGAAGACTAGAGTACTACATGACGAGGTGAGAGTCCTTGATGATAGTTACCGTAGCTAATTTATGAAAGTAGTGCATGTAAAAGCGTGACTGGCGTAGGAACTCGTGGGAACGTTATAACCACTGCGAGACATGCGGTAATAATTGGAGTGTTTATGATAATGACTGTTGGTTAATCGTGGCGTCATACTAAAGTGGAGCCATTCATGATTGAATGGACTTTCTGTCATGTTTGATTCTTGTTGACAAGTTCATGAGTCATGACAACACCATGGAATACGTAATCCAATAATACATTCTTGACACTATATGCATAGTGGCTGTAGAAGACTAGAGTAACTGTGCATACAGTGGTGGTAGAAGACTAGAGCAACTTTACATATGGTCGTGGTAGAAGACTAGAATAACTATGCACATTGTCGTGGTAGAACACTAGAATAACCATAAAAGAAGACTAGATTAACTGTGCATATAGTGGTGGTAGAAAACTAGAGGAACTATACATATAGTGGTGGTAGAAGACTAGAGTAGCTTTACATATAGTGGTGGTAGGAAACTAGAGGAACTATACATATAGTGGTGTAGAAGACTAGAATAACTATACATATGGTGGTGGCAGAAGACTAGAGTAGCTATGCATATAGTGGTAGTAGAAGATTATAGATAGCACTTACCGGAGATGTGCTGTTGACAACAAGACAAGGTCTGTCCATTGTCATGTCTTCAGGGCGGCCCCAGTAGTTGTGGTCCAGTGTCCCGTCCCCTACTTGAACTACCAGTTGACCTGTGGTCGGGTCCCAGGCCTTCAGGAAGTAATCCAAGGGCCATTTGATCATGTCGTACATATTTTCCAGTTGCCCGGCCTTCACATACGCCTCTTTGAATCTGTTTGATTGATGACAAAACTAATTGTCACAACTATCGTTATGAATGTGGGCACCCGTTACGGGAGACAAGTCAGGTACTTAATATTCATTCTGCATATTGTGCAGAGTGGTTGGCCTTGAGAGGACTGGCCAATCAGAGTGTTTCATTGGATAATTAAGAAAAGAAGAACTAAACAACGATGGAGTGACCAAAGACCTTTGACCATGTATCAAGATTTGTTATCAACATTCTCAACTGTAAATATTATGGAAGAATAATAAGAGATGAAACTTGTGTGATGTGATTCAAAGTCTCTTCACATTTCTGTGAAACATATGCATTATTTTGGATATTGTGAATGTTGATAACAAAACTAGTCTCTGTTTGAACTACTCGTCTCGGGTATTATTTTCAATTAAATGAAACAGTGCTACTAAGTAGCCTATTTGTGTTACATTTTCAAATAAGTATATATTTATACACTATGTATTTCGGCTGCGTAGTTTTTTAACCCAACCACCCCCCACACCTTTTTTTTTTTTGGTATAATTTTGTATTGTTTTTAACGTTAAATTTTGTTTCTCATTATTTTCTGATTTCAACCAGTCTGAATTCAGTATTTTCTGATTTCAACCAGTCTGAATTCAGTATTTTCTGATTTCAACCAGTCTGAATTCAGTATTTTCTGATTTCAACCAGTCTGAATTCAGTATTTTCTGATTTCAACCAGTCTGAATTCAGTATTTTCTGATTTCAACCAGTCTGAATTCAGTATTTTCTGATTTCAACCAGTCTGAATTCAGTATTTTCTGATTTCAACCAGTCTGAATTCAGTATTTTCTGATTTCAACCAGTCTGAATTCAGTATTTTCTGATTTCAACCAGTCTGAATTCAGTATTTTCTGATTTCAACCAGTCTGAATTCAGTATTTTCTGATTTCAACCAGTCTGAATTCAGTATTTTCTGATTTCAACCAGTCTGAATTCAGTATTTTCTGATTTCAACCAGTCTGAATTCAGTATTTTCTGATTTCAACCAGTCTGAATTCAGTATTTTCTGATTTCAACCAGTCTGAATTCAGTATTTTCTGATTTCAACCAGTCTGAATTCAGTATTTTCTGATTTCAACCAGTCTGAATTCAGTATTTTCTGATTTCAACCAGTCTGAATTCAGTATTTTCTGATTTCAACCAGTCTGAATTCAGTATTTTCTGATTTCAACCAGTCTGAATTCAGTATTTTCTGATTTCAACCAGTCTGAATTCAGTATTTTCTGATTTCAACCAGTCTGAATTCAGTATTTTCTGATTTCAACCAGTCTGAATTCAGTATTTTCTGATTTCAACCAGTCTGAATTCAGTATTTTCTGATTTCAACCAGTCTGAATTCAGTATTTTCTGATTTCAACCAGTCTGAATTCAGTATTTTCTGATTTCAACCAGTCTGAATTCAGTATTTTCTCTAATGCCCAACCAAGCGCAGACTTGAATACGTTTAGTTAGTTCAAAGTGTAACATCCGCCGTGAACCCGTTGTATACCCTCAGCAAGATGCGCTTACCCCGTTTAACGCACACGGAAAGATGCGTGTACCTGTTTAATGCCCACAGCAGTAGAGTTGATGATGACGACATGGGCAGTCCAAACTTGACGTGGTCACCAGCGTCATACCATCCTCCAGGTACGCAGTCGTTGACAGCCGAGTCACCTCGCCATGGGATGGGGTTATTGGCTGGTAGTTTGCCTGATCTGTGGAGTAAATGATGGTATTGTTAGATGGTATTTTACCGGATCTGTTGATTTAATGATGGGGTAGTTGGATGGTAGATGACCAGGTCTGTAAAGTAACTGGTGTTGTTTTTTGGCAAATTTTTAAAATTAAAATAATTTATTTTCGAAGGAAAATAATTGATTTCAGAGTTAGAGCAAAATTAAAGACACAAAAGTCTATCAAAATTACAAATCAAGCTTACAATATATATTTTCAGACACATCTCGTATATATATTTTGCCTCTGGTGTGCCCTGCGTCCTGTTCAAAGCAGACCCTCCTTTACTCGACATGTTTTATATTAACAGGACTGAGTAGTTGGGGGGGGGGGACTGCCAAGCAGTGAGCGTCATGCGTGACGGTTGAACTCAGGTAAAAAGGTTGATTTTTTTCGGAGGCGACAATTTCACTAATCAATAAAGAGCCACGGGTATGCTGTAGGACAGTCTATAGGCATATTGTTTAAAGGCCGGGAGGTAAGGTGTAGGACTGTCTATATGCATATTGTGTAAAGGACGGCAGGTAGGGTGTAGGACTGTTTGTAGAAAATGAGAAGTTAACTTTTTTGTGGTAACTTTTGGACCCACCATGCGTTTTCAACAAATACCCGGTTCCGGTATGAAAAAAACTGGACCTGATTGAGCCCTAGTTTATAATAATAATAGAGCCCTTCTGTTAACGCAATTCATCTTCGTGACTCCTCCCGCAAGTTGATTCCTTTCAAGAAGTTTTTCCCGGTTCATTCGGCCAGTTGATTTCTTTTATTTGTCTAATTTTTGCACACAGTAAATTACTTACAACACTAATTCTACACTCAACAAATAACTCGTTGATAACACTAAGTCCACGCTCAAGGAATAAACTATTTACAACATCGTATCATAAAGGGAATGACTTAACTACAACCTTTTTATGATCCACAATTTGCGTTTATTTATTTTGTCTCATTTTATTGCCAAAGAAGTGCCTATATCCATGTCCATTATTACATATCGTATGATTAATATTTTCATTTAGAAAAAAGGGTGCATGGCCATTTGTTTTTTTTTATTGCAATTCAACCGACGTTATTAATAACTACATTTTCATAGAAAAATTGTAGGATGTCCATCATCTACGAATTGTACCCAAAGGAACTTTGTACAAATGTCTGGGACAGTTTTGGCCGAATCCACTCCCTCGATTAAATTTGACATCAATCTAAGCTGGCCCAGCAAAATCATAGAATTGAAATGCAATCCCCAAATAAGCGTCCATGTACGTAAAATTCTAAAATACCCATGTTGCTATTTTTGGAAGCTTCTGAATGTCAAAGTTCACTTCTGGAGCATCCTCTTGTTTGGAGAAAAAGTCACATCCCATATCTCACCCTCTTCGTAAAAAAAACTGTATTGAATATTTCTTAATATGTAACTTTGTTGTAATTATTTACCCATATCCTTTCCCGTTTCTACCTGAATAAGCGTGCGCTTAGCCTTAAAGAGTCAGTCATTTTTTTTAAAGTTTTAAAGCTGTCTTACATAACTATATTTGATAAGATGTCAATTAGTCAGTACGATAGCTGTCTTATAAATTAAATGTTTATTTTTGATAGATAGTGAGTGGATAATCAGTGTAATCAAAAAGGTGGTAGGTAGGAATTAGATTTTTACGCAGTTTTTTTTGTTTCATTTCTTTAAATTGATCTTATATTTACCTATTTAGTTAGAACACGGTTTTTTTGTTTCATTCCTTTAAATTGATCTTATATTTACCTATTTAGTTAGAACACGGTTTTTTTGTTTCATTTCTTTAAATTGATCTTATATTTACCTATTTAGTTAGAACACGGTTTTTTTGTTTCATTTCTTTAAATTGATCTTATATTTACCTATTTAGTTAGAACACGGTTTTTTTTTGTTTTATTCCTTTAAATTGATCTTATATTTACCTATTTAGTTAGAACACGGTTTTTTTGTTTCATTTCTTTAAATTGATCTTATATTTACCTATTTAGTTAGAACACGGTTTTTTTGTTTCATTCCTTTAAATTGATCTTATATTTACCTATTTAGTTAGCACACGGTTTTTGTTTCAATATATGGTCCTATAGTCTCTACGGATGTTCATTATATTGAGACTCACCTCTGGGCGTCAAAGAAGAGAATTGATTTCCCTAAGGCCGTGGAGTAATCTTTGGCCGACTGTGCAGGGCCTAGTGATGCCAGCACCAACACACACACTGATAACAACATCATCTCCTAGTTCTGAAACAGCACAACAGTTTCACATCACTATTTTGCCAACATCTATGCATCTTTAAATCTTTAAATTTACACATCACCACACCTATATATGTAGACACTTATACAAATAGACAACAATGCATCTTTACATCTAGCCATCTTTAGATCTAGATATAACATCCAAACATTTTACATCTTCACATCCAGACATCTACTTATCTATACATCTAGATATCTAGACATATAGACATCAATACATCTCGACGTTAATACATCTTTAAATCTAGATATCAAATACAACTAGACATCTTTAAATCTAAACATCTATACATCTTTAAATTTAGACATCAATGCATCTAGACATTTATACATCTTTAAATCTAGACTTCAATGCATCTATACAACTAAACATCTAGACATGAATTCATCTATACATCTGCATCCAATAAGTACACTATTTTCATGACTGTTCATTTATTTTAAAAATATGTTATGTCTTTATTTCGTTCTTGTTTTGGGTTAATGGCAATGGTGACTGGATTAATAATAATAATAATAATTAGTAGTCTTTTATTGCGCGGTACCCCAGCCTAGGGCTGGGCTCACCGCACTGCACATAAAAATATTATCAAAATAGACATAATCATGACATAATGGAAATGGTGATCGGATTAATGACAACGGTGACTGGATTAATGACACACGTTGAGTGGATTAATGGCAATAATCACTAATAATGACTGGATTAATTCGTTCTAGGCCTATGCATTTCCTGGCTTTGGCCACTATCACAAAACAGAAACACTGTAAAAGCCTTGCAGAGACAATCTATCTGATCAAGTCAATGCCTGAGATAAGTGTACACAGATGCAATGAAAACCCCACACCATTTCACATTAGTCAAATATTTACTGCACCATGATGTCAGTCCAGTTCATGTCATGGTGTCATAAGGAATTTCTTTTAAACAATATGTCGCCCTTATTTCCGGTTGTTATATTTTTTTACTTTCTGTCACAAGAGTTTAAACAAATATGTTTCAATTATAATCTTACTTCTTTTCTTTTTTTTTTTTTTAAAAAAGGAAAGAATAGCGGTGACTCAAAAACATCAGATGAAGCATTTAACAAATGTAAACAGCAATACTCTTACTTCTTCCTTTAAAGTAAATAACAGAGAATAACTCCTAAAGATCAGATGCAGCATTAAACAAATATAAAAAGATTAGAGACAAGAAACTGTGATCAATGTTTACACTTACCTCTAGCTTCGCTGTTTCTTTTGTTTGTTTCAATTGGAAAAAATAAATCCAAATTGGCGTATGTATTTGTTTTGTAGAGTGCCAAGTGAAATCCTTGATTCCAGTGTTGAGCAAAGCGAAAAGTTATCTCGTAAAACAGACGTCAGCTAGTTTTATACGATTCCAAACGAAGGGGAACAACGTGAACAGCGCCTTTGGTCAAAAGTAAAGACAATTCAATATGTAGGACGGGCGTGGGTGATAAAAAAATGGAAAACTCTTAGCAGGGTCAAGGTATGTCACTCTTCTCTGCTTATAGTTTTACTGTGGCGCCATCTGGTGTTGGCCATTTCCCTGCTGTTCTGTTAAAGTATTGAGTTGCTTCCCCTCCTTGTTGTCCAGATGTGGTGGTAGATACAAATGTTATTTAGCAGATGATGTGCGGTGGCCATATTTTAGTTAACAAGTACAGTTTTGTTTATGTGTAATTCTAGTTAAGGACGGTCCTGAAAGATGTATGGAGGTACTTCTGATAAATGATCAGACTCTGATCCACTGACTAGACAGCGGCCGAACACGGAGGTGCTTCTGATATATGATCAGAATGTGATCCACTGACTAGACATTGGCCGAACATGGAGGTACTTCTGATAAATGATCAGACTCTGATCCACTGACTAGACAGGGGCCGAACATGGAGGTGCTTCTGATAAATGATCAGACTCTGGTCCACTGACTAGACAGGGGCCGAACATGGAGGTGCTTTTGATAACGCTAGTGTGTACTCATAGGCTTCAGGTACTTAAACAGGTAAATGGGAGAACCATGTTCTAATTTATCGGAGGGCATCTTAATATGATCATTTGGGAAATGGCGTCAGCGGGCTCTGGGGCGTAAGCTCTTAATGCCCTCCCCGACGCACCTCCACACACCCCGGACGCCAGGTCTCCCTGACGTCGGACCATCCAGTGGCACCCAGGGATTTCCCCGGACCTGCTCCGCCCCCACCCGCAACCGCTCGATCGGATTTGCGGTTGGAGGTTTTCCCCACCCGGAGACGTCCGGTCGACCGAAAACGCTGCGTTTAAAGCGTTTGCAGCCAACTCTCCCGGGGGAGTCAGGATGGTAAATTTACGTCGAAATATTTTCCCCACCCATACCAGGGTCGCCCTCTAAGAGGGTTACTACGGTATGTTTCCAGAACACAACTAGTTTGTGAAGGAGCTGGGACGAAGCGGTTGCCTAGGAGCAGCTTTCTCAGGGCTGCGTAGCTAGAATCATCGGCTAGAGCAGTGGTTCACAAACTTTCCAATGCTGCGACCTTTTAATACAATTCCTCACGTTGTGGCGATCCACCAACCACAAACTTATTTTCTTTGATAGGTCATGACTGTAGAGTACATGTGTTTTTCGATGGTCTAAGCCGACCCCTCGGAAAGGGTCTTTTGACCCCCCAAAGGGTTCGCGACAGACAGGTTGAGAACCACTGGGCTATAGGGTTTCCACCTTCGCCTCTAGCCCCATATCCATTAGCGGCAACTTGTCATCATGCCCTGTCTCTGTCTTCACGTCCAACTGTGAAGCTTCACAATGGGTAGCCCTGTAGGTGCTGTTTTATTTCCGGCAGGTACAATGCACGTCCCTCGTCTTCCCACACAGGACACGGAATGATAGTTTTGTTACCCATGTAAACGCCAAAGGGGTCCGGTGGCCGGCGCATCCTAATCGGAAAGCCACCAGCCTTCTTGACCGTATCCCGGTGGACATGGGCGCCCGCAGGGCGTGGGGGCAAAGGGGCACTCCCCCCCCCCCCCCCCCCNCATACAAATACGATACAGTAAATTAAAACTATATTAAAACATTACTAACAATTTTTTGGCCCCCCCCCCCTGGAAAGTTAATTGATTTTTTTTGCCCCCCCCCCCCAAGAGAGTTTTCTGCGGGCGCCCATGTCGGTGGAGGCCGGCGCGCATCTCCACAAGTCTAATGAAACAATGTCAATAAAGTAGTTCTATTCAAAGGGAGATTTGAAAGAGAGTTAAATACTATTTAACTTGTGAGAACATGTGAGAGGATTTTTTTTTAAAATAATTTTTTATTTTAAATGTTGGCATACACTTGCTAGCGACACTAGAGTGCAGAGTGGGTGGACATTTCCTTTCATCATTTGATAGGCGTTAGAGCTCTGAGTGGGTGGTCCCCTTGTTTAACCCTTTCTTAGCCTTCAAAAACGTAGTGACCTTAATGAGATTGTTATTTATTTAACCCACACACTACCTCTCAATGGCCTTGTACTCAGCATGTCAGTAATACAGATAAGTAGGAATCTTAGCTTTCAAAATATAAGGTTAAGCAAACATCTGGAGAGCGTCAGCCCACACTTTTGGCAGGGAACTAGTCCAAGGAATGATGACGAAGCCGTTTTCAAAAATATGTTTGTCTCTAGATAATGAAATTAAAAAGTAAATGCGGCATTACTATCAATTGACTTAGCCCCAAACACTCTCCATTTCAGGACAGTAATACTTTTATATCATTGCATTTAGACAACTGTAGTAGACATTTGTGTTGCAAAGAAGAAATAATTATTGTCACATTTGAAATTATTTAAAGTTTTAAAAATGTAAGATCAATCGTTGACCATCTGTCAGACTAATATTGCAATACTGTACGCCCAGATTTTACTCCTTAAAGCCCATCTTACTATAGTCTAAGCCCCATTTAACAAGTCTTGAAATCATTTTACGATACTCTACGCGCGGTGTTCACCTCAGTTTAGCACACAATGCAATTTTCACGCCTAGATTTAATTCCCTCAAACCATTTTTGAATAGTGTTGGTCCAGATTAAACTCCCCTTAATTTTATCAGTTGTAGTTATTTGCCCTTACTGTTTGAACAAATCCAGAATTAATGCGTATGCAAATATGTATATCGATGTATTTAAGTCAACCTGGATATGGAGCTGAACACAGAAAAACAACAACATACAACTGGAAACTTTCTATTTTCTGCATGTTTAATGTGAAACATACAACATTTTTGGTGCAACACATGAACACGTGAATACACGGATGATAATGACAAGAGTTTAAATATATCAAATGTGTGACTCATTAAAATCAAAAAAATATTTTTAATTATTATAAGTGTCTAGAGTAATTTTAAAAAAAATAAAATTGTATATGTTTTTAACTCATAATAAATTATTCAGATATTTGAATGGAGTGTACAACATATGTAAATAATTTAATACACAACATGGTAACATTTCTGAACGTATCTTTGTTCATGACTACGATATGAATATTTCATTGACAATTTCGATTGCCACATAAGGAAACTTGGCAAAATACTTATGACAACATGCATATGTGAACAGATTTATGACACAGACTTATGACAATAGACTTATAGCAACAGACGTTTGACAACAAACTTATGAAAACAGACTTTTCACAACACAATAATTATGACAACAGACTTATAAAAACAGAATTATGACAACAGACCAAAGACAAAAGACTTACAACAAGAGACTTATGATAACAGACTCATGAAAAAGATTTTAGGTTACGTATTATGGAAGACTGGGCAATAACTTGGCATAGACTTTTTTTTTTTTTGAAAAGACTTTGTTAAAAGACTCTGTTATGACGTGGGGACAAGCAAGTAAAAACTTAATTATTTGGCATTTTTCGACCCAGAATAATGAAAAAATTACGTATGCAAATCATTATCAGCAAATGTGTTGTCATAGAGCCATCGAGCATCTGATGTACTGCCTTTCAGCTCGCTAGTTTATTTGGAAGGAATTCACGCTAGTTGACAGTGCTTTTATTTGAAAGAGTTTAATTTATTTGAAAAATCCTTTTGAGATTAAAATATGAGCTTGACCATAATGAAATGTAGATCTTGGTTTGAAAATATCCCCAGACTAATGTATGCACATGTTTCATTTATCCTTGTAAACTTCAAGATCGCTGCAGCTTAACAGCTGATAAGAAGCAGGAATAATGTGTACACTTAGTTCTTTTAAGAACAAACTTCTTTAAATGTCAGTTACAGTGGGACACAATAGCAACATACATCTTCACCCTTTTTTTAATTACTTTATTTCAGTCTTAGTAATAAGGAAATATTTTGTTTCGTTACATAATCCATTTTTGGTGCAACTTTTCTTTCTCTTTTTAATTAAAAATATATATATATTTGTATTACTTGTTTTGTTATATAAGCCTTGAAATTGATTAATTTTTAGTCGTGGTTTTCAAAATTAAAAGAATGTATTGAATTGTATTGACCGATTAAGTAAATGAAAATAGATGTGACATTCGGCAGTGGCTTAGCCAACCAAATTCCTCTATTCAACAATGGTGGGCATCATCACTGCACTCTTTCCTATTTACTTGTTCTTGTGCTATCTGATGAATATCCTGCTTGTTGCAAGTTTTGTTGCGACTAATTTTGTTTAACTTATTTCAAAATTTACAACACACAAAGAACAAGACTTTCAAATAACAAGACATTCAAACTACAAGATAGTCAAGAAACAGGACATTAAAACAGCACAAACCAATAACAAGACATTTAAACAACCAGACCGTCAAACAACACAAACAACAAGAGATTTAAACAACAACACAAACAACAAGAGATTCAAACAATAAGACAAACGGACCAGAATTTCCCACAAGTAGCCCATCAAATTCCATGAACATAGAGATGTTCCGATGCAGAGATGTGTGTTCATGAACTCTTTCATTTCTTTGTAAAACATATCTTTATTTTATGCAAGGCAAGGACATTTATTGTTGGTTGCTGGTAAGCTGTTTGAAGCCTGGAGGTGGACAATGCCAGCCAGCGCCCCCTGGAACCCAGAGTTGTAATCTGTGGCCACCTCATTTAATACATAGTCGTCTCGGCGGTCCTCGTAACTGTCATCCACTTGAGGTCCACCGACCAGGGCTCCCTGTAGAATTTGTGGATTGGGTCCCGCTGAGTTGTACTCATTCCACCCGCAAGGGGCGGGTATGTCCGGGCACGACGAAGATCTGTGGTGGGGGTGTCTGGGATACTTGGTGCCGTAGCCGATCTGGTAACTGAAACAGCCACCGTCATGGTTGTTGTCGCCGAGGATGAAATTGATTTGCTCCACGGCCCATTTTCTCAGCCTGCTGGCGTCCAGTCCATTGTCAGCGGCCAGCAGTGCCAGGAAGGCCGTGTTGGACATCTCCCTGTGAAAAACCGTATAAAGATTTTACCATGAAGAAATGCGTTAAAGATAACTATCTGGAGACGCTGCTGTGAGACTTGAGCTAGCAAAATAAAAACTAGGTTAAGAGACTTGAGTTAACCAACAGAAGACTATGTTGTGAGTCTAAAATTAACGATAAATCGGGGTTATCTCAACACACTGGGATATTCAAAAATATCACGTAGTAAAAATCTCTTCAAAGAAGTATAATGGCGCCCCGTTTACTTTCATTCATCTTTTCCGGTGAATGAACTTAAGCTGACCCCAAGTTCGGCTGCGCTATTAGTAGGACGGAACTTACTAGTTATAGACTCCCTT
This sequence comes from Lymnaea stagnalis, assembly GCA_964033795.1. Taxonomy (NCBI): domain Eukaryota; kingdom Metazoa; phylum Mollusca; class Gastropoda; family Lymnaeidae; genus Lymnaea; species Lymnaea stagnalis. The sequence continues at coordinate 1,485,454 of CAXITT010000075.1, forward strand.
TGATCTCGGCTACAATTGGCTAAAATCTATGGTCTGTTTCATGATTCGAATTTTGTAGAATATTTTTGAAGCTTCGGGAAGCGAGTGCAATGCGTAGCCTTCTAGAATTGTCTAAAGAAACAGGCTATATATAAAGCCGAGAGATTGAAAAACTAGACGACAAACGAGAGTCATTTTGAAAGTTTACTATTTTTGCTAGAAAGCTTTGTTTAATGTGTGTGTGTGTAGATTCCTTTTCATCATTGTACATTTTTTACAACATTGTATCTTCTTCGACAAAGTACCGGTACAAGCCAATAATTATACTGTAAGTCAATAGCTTTAATTTTATTTCTTTTTTTATTTGTGTAATTTATAATTAACATAATAAAACTCATTAATTGTTATTAGCCCTGGTTTGGTTATCATACTATTTGCTATTGTTTTTAACATATGGTATCGTCTTTTGTTATGTACTGTTTTAGAACGAGCCATATACTTAAAAGAGATTAATTTCTCAATATTGGTCACAGAGAGTAACAGAAGCCTACAAGTTGTCAGTCAAACGGGCTTTGCTACAAACTTAAAAGCACTCTAACCTAACTACCACGACAACAACAATGACCACCACTCACCTGAGACAACCCCATTTGCCCCTCCAAGCAAGACCACACGGTGTGTAATCGACATTGCCACCAGGCAGCCATTGATTGAAGTAGTTCACAAGGACATTTCTGTAGGTGTTGTCTTTGGTCTCTTCGTACAACAACTCCAGGCAGGACGCTGCGATTAGAGAAAAACAGATTTCTTCAAATACATTTGAAATTATATGATTGTGCTCTCTGTGGAATCTGGACACTGGGTCTGTAATGAATATTCTGGACATTAGATATTACATGAATACTCTGGACTTTTTGTCTGAAATGAATTTAGTGCACATTGGGCCTGTAATGAATATTTATGGACATTACGTCTGTAATAAATATTGTGGACATTAGGTATGTAACGAATATATTGGGCATTAGGTCTGTAATGAATGCTATGGGCATTAGGTCTGTAATGAATATTCTGGAAATTAGGTCTGTAATGAATATTCTGGACATGTGTTACGGGTGGGGAGGGGTAAATTGAGTTTCTTAATGTATTTCCATTCTTGCCCAAAATGAAGATCAGGTCTCCCTTAAACCTGGTTAGGAGAAATTCTTGGTTAGGGTGAAAGAATTCTAGATTTTTATTTTCGAATATTCCGCTTCGTAGCCCTGCATCTGAAGTTTCGGCAGTGAAATCATTAGCTTTGAGGCTCTGTCCGCAAATTTTCATCACGCATTAGTTCTATCATTTATGTGTAAAAATCTTTTATTTTAACTTGACACAGTCATAAATTTTATGCAATATTTAAAATACTTACAGCCCTGTGTTATGTGTCAGAATATGGGGTATGTCTGTGCGTCGTGTGTGTACTGGTTACATGTCAGTGGTAGCATGTCAATGGTTAAATGTCAGGGGTTGCATGTCAGTTTGGTCCTTTCAGTGGTTACCTGTCAGTGGTTATATGTTAGTGGTTACGTGTCAGTTTTGTCGTGTCAGTGTTTTTAAAAAGCAAGTACAAATACCTTAAAATCGTACAAGCCTTAGAGAACACCCTTATTCAGAATAGCATACAAATTCATTTCACCATCAGATGTTAATAAATCTTTTTTTTATATTTTAACAAATTATTGACCTGTCACCTGGCACCTGTCATCGATCTTAGCGGTAGTTAATGTCAGTACTTTACTTGGCATTACTAGATGCTATAACGCCTTTATCCCACTAAACACCGTCAACCTGTTTTAAAGACAAACACCTGCAACAGTGGCACGCACCATTCTTGACGTCCCAGCTCTGCGTCCAGGGTACGCCCAGGTCAACAAAAGATTTGGCGTCGGTCAAGTATTGATTGTTCTGTGTTGCCCTGTACAACCAGACACTGGCCTCGCACAGTTCATCTCGGTCACCACTGGACCCGTAGAAGCCGGCCGCTCCTTTGAAAAGGCCCCTAGGCACAAAATAATTTAGTTAGTAATTTAAAAAAGGCATACCTGACCGTGACATGCAATAAATTTATTGATTGAAATCTTTTCTTTTTTTTTGGTGGGTGGGGGGAATGGGGTGGGGGGGGGGCGTGGATACGTTAAAGTAGTATCTTTCTTAATCGATTATCAAAATTCAATCTAACCTGTTCGCAGTAGCAAAAGAATATAAACTTTGAGCTGCTGAAAGTAGTTGATTGCTGAAATCGGTGTCGCCTTTGTCTTTGAAGGCAATGGATCCAGCGGCAAGGGCTGCAGCTGTGCCTCCAGCAATGTCACTTCCCTGATGACGATATCAATTGATGTGTTTATAGAAAAAATCGCTAATTAGCGTAGACAACTGCTGTCGAAACGAATAAACGCAAATCCAATGAAAACTCATAATATGTTTAACTACTGAAATATCTTGTGCCTTCGATGATCAAATTTAAAGCTGCGTCTTGGGTTGAACGACCTATTTCCTATCCCATAGTACCTAGCAATGACCAGTTCTTACCTTAACCTGAGCACTGACAACCAAGCATGGCCTGCTTATGGTCATATCTTGAGGCCGATCCTACCTTAGCCTGAGCACTGACCACCACGCATAGCCTATACTCATGCTCATATCTTCAGGCCGATCTTACATTAGCCTGAGCACTGACCACCAATCATGGCCTGCTCATATCTTCAGGCCGATCTTACCTTAGCCTGAGCACTGACCACCAAGCATGGCCTGCTCATTGTCATATCTTCAGGTCGACCCCAGAACTGGTGGTCCAGGTTTCCGTCCCCGACTTGAACAACGAGTTCCTGCTTGGCCGGGTCCCAGGCCTTGAGGAAATAGTCTAACGGCCATTTAATCATGTCATACATGTTGTCCAGTTGTCCGGTTCGTACATAAGCGTCTTTGAACCTGAAAATTAAATTCATTAAGGCTGACGTAACGAAATCTGTGGCTGAACAATGACACTCCAGATGAAACTTCTTAATATTAATGCATTAACGTTTGCCATTGTACATGGAAATCAAATTGTGAACTGTCTAATAGAAACCAGAACAGACCCACTGTAAGAGAAACTTAACAAGACAACACACCAACTGACAGATGAACTTTTTAAAGGCATTTTAAAAAAAAAAAATTTTGTATGTTCTTTAGTGATGTTGTGCGCTTATTAAATCAATGTCTGTGAACATTGGAGACATTGGCATGGCGTCACCATTGATGGAGGCACATCTGAATTAAACCAATTTGTTTCTTAGGATTTTTTTTTAAACCAAGTTATGGCTCGCCAAACATTGGCGACAGCAATGCGTGAACTGCCCATCTACAAACATTACTTGACTAAACCCAAACTCAAGCAACGCAAATTTAAGAATGTCAATGTTTGCTACACCTCCTCCCCTCACCCATGACACGTCACTGAACGCTTTTTACTCCACGCCCATGAACTATATGAAATATTCTGACGTCCCAAACACTTTTTAACCGAATTTTTACTACACCGCATTTAAACTGAAAAGATTTCATTTTCCGAAGAAAAAAAATTACGCACCAAACGCAGTTGCGATATGTAAAATAATCATATAATTTATCTTATTTATCGGGAATTATATTTTTCAAAATATATTTTATAAATAGTTCGTGGTAGTTAAGGAACACTGCCGGTCCAATCACTGCAGGCGTCTTGAAACTGTAGAAGAAATTAAATTCACAGGGCATCACTGGTGTGACATTATGTGTACACAAGACACCTACTTGATGAGTGACCACAGCAGCAGTGTTGATGATGACGACATGGGCAGACCAAACTTGACGTGGTCGCCAGCGTCGTACCATCCTCCAGGTACGCAGTCATTGAGAGCGGAGTCTCCCCTCCAGTGGATGGGGTTATTGGCTGGTAGTTTACCTGACCTGTGGTTTGCAGTAAGACATTCGTATGAAAGTAAACTATTTTCCTCATTGTAACAGTCCTCTGCGAAAAATTTTAATTCAACGGCCCTATTTTAGAGTTAGATCTACTTTTGAATAAAAATTAAATTAATATTTGTTTATCTAAAAACTAATGAAAATAAAAAACGTTTTGAGAACCACTTCTTTTTTTTTTTTTTACTTTTCACTAACACCTAAAAATTTGGTTAACAAAAATAAAATATTGTAAGAAATTTATCTTAAACCTAAATGACAAGAAGGTCTTTTTTTTTTAAATTTCAAGGAATCCCTCGATTCAAGAATGTTAATAGCGTTGGCCCGTGGCTGTTGAAATGGGGGGAAATGTACAATATTGCCAAAAGGCATCCTATCAGGTTGGTCAAATGCCCGCCAATTTACGGACAGTCTGTGAAGATCTCACATACAATGGTGCAGCCGAAAAAATCTTTAGGATGTCTATAAAAAAGAACAGTAATCTTTCTACACCTTTTAAACCGTGGCCTTAAAAACATGTTTGTCCGTATAAAATATGTTTGTCCGTATAAAATATGTTTGTCCGTATAAAATATGTTTTGTCCGTATAAAATATGTTTTGTCCGTATAAAATATGTTTGTCCGTATAAAATATGTTTTGTCCGTATAAAATATGTTTTGTCCGTATAATTCTTGAGGGTTTAAAATATATGTCAGTAACTTCTCCCATAACAGACCAGGTCAAACCTATTCTAAATATAGCAAATAGCATTATACACAACAGTTGTAACAAAGGCATGTTATCATGATGGACATTTTTATTCTGATAAAATGTATGTTATTGTGGTGAAGTCTCACAGATATATAAAGGTTGTCTCTACAAATAGAGAGATAAGTATCCCCCCCACCCCCACAAACCACCCAAAAAAAAAACCCAACCTATTCACACACACATACACACGCTTATAAAAAAATGTGAAGGTTTAAACGACTGAAGGGAACAAACCTTTGTGCATCAAAGAAGAGGATCGACTTTCCTAAGGCAAGGGCATAATCCTTGACGCATTCTGTCTGGGTCAAGGACAGCAGCACCAACACAAAAAGGGACACAAACCTCATACTTACGGTCTGAAACAGATACAGATATACGTCATACATGTTTACCTCCCTTTGTGAGTCTTTCTCATCTCATGGACCAGTGGTCGGTAAACTCATTAGTCAAAAGAGCCAAAATCATCAGCAGTACTGTTTAAATCTTTTGAGGGCCAAATTTTCCATTCGAGAACCTGTCAAGAACCTTGTTTTTCGGAGTCAAAACCAATTTGTGGCCGGCTGACCGAGCCGCACTGAGTTCGCTAGAGAACCACATGAAGAGCCGCATGCGGCTCGCGAGTCGCGATTTGCCGACCACTGTCATAGATAGTGTACAACTCACGTTCAGGTGCCAGACTTTGGCAAGAGCTATTTCTATACCTTGGTATCTCCAAACAAACTATTGGTTCATTTAATCGATACGTTACATTACTCAACTACAAACATTTTCCCCAAATTTATTATAGACCACGCTATTCGACTACATATATACTACACTATTCGACTACATATAGATTACAATATTCGACTACACATAGACCAAACTATTTGAGTAAATATAGATCATGCTATTCGACTACACACTTGAAAAGATTTATTCTAACAATTTAAATATGTTGCCATGTAAACAACTCCAAAGTGGAAATGACTTCACAAAATAATACGAACAAATCAGTGCCTTCAAACTTACTGTATCTACCCGAAGTTCTCTATAAGATCTCAGTTACAATCCCTTACAATGTGGATCACTCGACTGAGTTGTCTATCGTTTAATTCAAATGAAAACGAGTCAATCCCACACCATATTTACCCAACTTAGGTTCATTGGGCCGTCAGCCAATGTAAAACTGTCTTGCGTGAAACGTATGCCGGTCCAAAAGTGTGACGTGTCTTGGTCACTGATAGCTTATCAATTTCAAGGCCAGAGTCTTATCGTGAGTAGCTAGCAGAGGTTAAGGAACGCTGATCAATAACAATACATACTAGCATGTAGGGGCTGCTTAGTAATAATAGGAGAAACAGAACAACTGCAACCCCCCCCCCCTAACCACCACCACCACCCCTCTGAAAAGAAAATTACTGATTTCTGGTTCGAGAACACTTCAAGTATTTCTGACACCGTTGTTCTAGGTTCACTGTAACACAACATGACTCTGCACCTAGAGTCACGCACACCAAGAAACTTGCGGATTAAATCTCAACTGCCGTTGAACTACAAACTCAGCTCAAACAATCAACTAACTCACCTTTCCATCTCACACACCTAACATTCACTCACTTGCTAATCATCCTCTTCCTTTCATCCAATCACAATCATCCCCAATGACACAAGCCTAACGCCGACAACTCACGGTGTCAAACTTTCCACACTAAAAACAGTGATTCGCATACATGTGACACCCACCCACCCCCCCAACCCAAAAAAAATAAAAACACAAAGAAAGATATAAGTAAACAAACGAGCAAAAGGTTACATTTTGTGGGCGGCAACAAAGTGGGCAACAAAGTGGGCAAGCAAAGCTAGTCTTAGATTATTATTGTTTTTAAAGTCGGTTATTGAACCCATATCTAACATATACAACGGTTCGAAAGACCCTTACACAGGGGGCGCCTAAGACCATTGGAAAACACATATTTATGAAGTAGCAAGGAAAATAATTTTATAGTTGGGGGGGGGGGGGGGGGGAGGGTCGCCACAACTTGAGGGACTGTATTAAAGTGTGGCAGCATTCAGAAAGTTGAGAACCACTGAACTAATAGATATATTTCATGCATAAAAATCGCAAAAAAAAATTAAAAGGGAACCAATAAAATAAATCTCTAACTACCCCATAATACAAATTTAGTAACATACAATATTTATCTAATTGCCGCACATCATACACATATTGACATTAAGTTCTCATACATCTGACACGAAAAACAACAAATGAGCGTTCTTTTAAACGAGTAACTTCTATCAGTATATCTGATTATTTTAATTATATTTTAGATATTGATGTTTAAATTACTAAATAGTGATATTTAAATTAACGTGTTAGTTTTAGCGATAAGAGCCCTAGTATGATCCCTGGCAACAAATCTATCAGTTGAGCGGGTGATTCTCCCGGCCTGATATCCCCAGCCAACAGACAACACGCCACGAAGGCCGGCCTGACGAATCCTCCTCGTGTCCACATCAGGTCACTTTTTCTGTGCGTCTCCGTACCAGACTTCCGATAGTATCTGAAATTACTCTTAAGGTTATGGTGCCACATTATTTACGAATTTTGTTCACACCCCACCCCACCATTTGAAGTGGGAATAAGGTTTGCTCCTGTCACACATTTTACTATCTGTCACACACGTAGTTCTCTGTCACAAACTTTATTATCTGTCACACCCTTTGCTATCTGTAACACTCGTAGTTCTCTGTCACAAACGTTATTATCTGTCACACCCTTTCCTATCTGTAACACACGTAGTTCTCTGTCACAAACTTTATCTGTTACACACTTTCTTATCAGTCACACATTTTGCTGTGTGTCACACACTTTATTATCTGTCACACACATAGTTCTCGGTCACACACTTTATTATCTGTCACATACGTAGTTCTCTGTCACAAACTTTATTATCAGTCACACACTTTCCTATCTGCATACACATTGTTCTCTGTCACACACTTTCCTATCTGTCTCACATTTTGTTATCTGTAACACACTTTGCTATCTGTCACACATTTTGTATCTGTCACACACTTTTCTATCTGTCACACACTTTGCTATGTTTCTGAAACTTTTCTATTTATCACACATTTTGTTATCTGGCACACACTTTGTTATCTGTCACACACTTTGCTATCTGTCACTCACTTTTCTATCTTTCACACACTTTTCTATCGGCCACAGACTTTGCTACCAATTTGTCCATCAATTAATTGATGTAAAGTGGTTGCTTTGTTTGACGAAATCATCATGTCCTCTTTGATGTCTTTTCTTGTTGCTTGTAATGGATCATTGGATGGTGCATTTTTATTTTACTTCTTTTTGTGCAAATGTGTTGTTTTTTTTAGAAAGTAAATAAATAAATCACATATTTAGCCTTTAAGAAAGAGCGTCACTTAAGTTTTCTGACTATATGTGTAGAATTATTTGTTAAAAGCTATAAAGTGAATAATATTGTATCAAACATATGTATAAATTTCAAAGTACTAAGCTGAGTCTAAGATTTTCTTTTAAGGCCGACCTTAATTTTAAACATGTTATGATGTAAAAGTCAATGAATGAACAGTTCACAGATCTATATAGCCACTGCTGCCCCCCCCCCCCAACACACCCCCATATGTATAAATTTCAAAGTACTAAGCTGAGTCTTAGATTTTCTTTTAAGGCCGACCTTAATTTTAAACATGTTATGATGTAAAAGTCAATGAATGAACAGTTCACAGATCTATATAGCCACTGCTGCCCCCCCCCCCCAACACGACCCCCGGGGTTCCAACTTAAAATCAATTTTGACCGGTGGGAGAGGACGTCATAATGTGTATATGTTTCATGAGACATCCGGGCTTTTATTTTTTTTTTTAACCATTTTTTTTAAATTTTAAGTTCATTTGTAGGCGAATGTCTCGTTAATCCTTTAAACGGCTTCTGTATTTTGGTTTGGTGGCTGTGCATGCGGAGGAAAGCCTTTCATTGAAGTATGTAGTTAAGAAAGTCAGCATTGCTAGTTTTGATGTCAGAGAAGATTTTGAAATCATCGGGGCAATGAATTCAGCGAAAACTTCGGTAGACTTTAGTTTTGAAAGACGATCTTTAGTTCGTTGTGAGATGTCGAATCGATAAGTTCCTCGTATTCCTCTGGCGTTTAAGCTGAGGAGAGGGGGGAGGGGGGGAGGTAAACGCCGGACACATTAACAACACATTTAAAGTCGTCAAGCACCTTATCTGGAGCTGTCGGGAAAAATGTTTTAACACAACATAGAAATAGCCAGGAAAACACGCTGGTAAACGCTGAAATGACCTCTAAAGATTAGAGGTCATAAAGTATATTTGAAGATACATCATGTCAGCCTCTGCTAGGATGTGTTCCTCTAATTCAGTGGTCGGCAAACTCATTAGTCCAAAGGAGCCAAAAATCAACAGCAGGACGGTTTTTTTTTTTTTATTTGAGAGCCAAATTTATTTTCAAGAACCTGTCAAGAACCATGTTTTTCGGAGGCAAAACCTATTTGTTGCTGTCGGGCCGAGCCGCACTCAGATCACCAAGGACCCGCACTCAGATCACCAAGGAGCCGCACTCAGATCACCAAGGAGCCGCACTCAGATCACCAAGGAGCCGCACTCAGATCACCAAGGAGCCGCACTCAGATCACCAAGGAGCCGCACTCAGATCACCAAGGAGCCACACTCAGATCACCAAGGAGCCGCACTCAGATCACCAAGGAGCCACACTCAGATCACCAAGGAGCCACACTCAGATCACCAAGGAGCCACACTCAGATCACCAAGGAACCGCATGCGGCTCATGAGCCGCAATTTGCCGACCATTGCTTTAGTAGAATAAATTGAAATTGTAAACTATATGCATCCATTAGGATCATATTTCCACGCTATATAAATTAAACAGTTTTTTACCAACAAAAATTAAAAGTGTATATACTGATCCTATTGACATCATTACGGATGATGTTGAAAAAGCGTGGTGGAGTGTATGTACAAATGGATGTTTGTGGGGACCAGTCGTTTCACAACGTTGCTTAGATCTAAAAACGTTGAAAACGTGTCATTGTGTTCGGACATATTCTTAAACAAATTTGAGAACCGTATTGAGTGTTTATAATGCTCTAAAAAGTTTTTTTTAAAATCCTTACTAATAACTTCGCTTTTTTTTTTGTATTACGGCAAATGCTTCAGACGGCTAATTGACCCACTTCCCGTCAACCAATCGAGCCAAAAGACTCGTTTCCGATGACGACAAATGCTGTCAAATCCTTACTAAAAACTTCGCTTTTTTTTTTTTTTTGCATTACGGCAAATGCTTCAGACGGCTAATTGACCCACTTCCCGTCAACCTATCGAGCCAAAAGACTCGTTTCCGATGACGACAAATGCTGTCAAATTTTCAGTCCCCTCCCCCCCAAAATCAGTTTGTCCTGTTTTTTAAAGGGAAAATGAAGGACATATAATGACATTGATTTCACGAAATAAAATTCACGATAGCTGCGCTAAATGAGATTCTGTTTAACAAATAGCGCAAGTGCGTTTGGCGCGTAATATTTAGTTGTTTTTTTTTCTGAAAACGTTTGTGAAATAAATCTGCGTTGTTAAAATGGAGTCGGACGTTAATATAAAGTATACTAATTTTACAAATGTATATCAAAGTTTTATACAAAAAAATGTGTCTTTGGGGGTTGTTATAATTGTATATTTGAACGCCCCGTGTCTCCCACCTGAGCTACCGTTCATTTCAACTATTACATTCACAATCCATAATGGGTCAATAGGAATATTGAACATGTAAACAGTGCTCAGCCCACTTAGATGAACTTCAACTGAAGTAAGAAAAATGTTTTTTAACGTGTTTCTCAAACATTCATTTTATCTACGATTGATTTATTCATCAAATATTTAAAAAGAAAAAAACAAACAATTGAGTGAGTCCTTCTTTATGCTGTTGAGGGAAATCTTAATGTGACTGGCTTAGGATACGCTGGGATAAGTGAGGCTGTGGCAGTGGCGTATCTAGGGTTATTGCCGACCGGGGCGAGAAAATAGTTATACCGTCCGATTGGACGAGACAAAAACATGCTGCTCGCCGAATCCTGACGTCTCAAAGTCCATATAAATAAAAAATGTTTACCCAAATATCGTACTGCTCCTAGCGACATAAAAAAACACACCCAAAATAACAACTAACAAACCATTATCAAAGGGAAACAACTCAACTAAAAACTTTGCCAAAAAAAAAGGTTAGGGAACGAGTGAAGCGGGGCCAGCCGCTGACTGACGTACTGTGCCTTCCAGCCACAAAGACGTCGCCAGCCGGAGTGCAGTCCTCCTGGGGCAAGATCATAGACCACAGGTGGGGGCATGAATGTAAGAAAACTGATCCGCTGACTCATAAATGAATCGGATGCACAAACCCAAGCTTGGTCTACTTTTATTTTTTTTCTTGTAATTTTTTAGAATACAATTGTTAAAAATTATTAATATTATTTTGAAATGATTCATAATAAGGCAGAGAAACTTAGTAAAACAATTGCACAAAAACTCATGTAAATGTATGGGAATGTGTTTTGAGTTGAGACCGACAAAAAGGGATTTTCTGATTTCGACCGAAGCCGAAAATAGGCAGAAAGTTTAGAATGACTTTCGGCGAAACCGAAAATAGACCGAAAGTTTAAAAATGACTTTCAGCCGAGACCGAAAAAATGCCGAAAGTTAAAAATGACTTTCGGCCCAAACCAAAGCCAAAGCCGAAACCGAAAATGAAATCTTTAGATATTTTGAAATTCGTTCCCGCATACATTCTGCATACATCGAAAATGATGGGGGAAAATATACATATTTACATTATTTTCATAAAAATGAGATAATCGTGAATATTAATAAATAAACATCTAATATAGGGTTATCAAACTCTTAAAGATCGGTTAGTTTGTTCTAAAAGATCGCTTAGTTTGTTGTTAAAGATCGTTCTGTTTTTTTGCTACTGGTCGCTTTATTTGTTCTTAAAGATCGGTTAGCCTGTTCATATAGATCGCTTAGTTTGTTGTTAAATATCGTTTATTTTGTTTTTCAACATCGCTTAGTTTGTTCCCAAAGATCGCTTAGTTTTTGTTTAAAGATATTTTATTTTGTTCTTGAAGATGATTTAGTTTGTTCAAAAAAGATCGCTAAGTTTTTTCTTAAAGATTTCTTAGTTTGTGTAATTAAAAGATCGCTTAGTTTGTTCTTAAAGATCGTTGATTTTGTTCTTAAATATCGCTTACTTTTTCTTAAAGATCATTCAGTTTGTTCTTAAAGATCTTTTAGTTTGTTATTAAGAATCGTTTAGTTTGTTCTTAATGATCCCTATTTTGTTGTTGAAGATCGCTAAGTTTTTTCAGAGAGATCGCTTATTTTTTTCTTTAAGAAAATTGATTTTGTTCCTTAACATCGATTAGTTTGTTCTTAAAGATCAATAGTTTTTTCATTTAGGATCATTTATTTTGTTCTTAAAGACCTTTTGTTTTTTTCCTAAAGAACATTTAGTTTTCTGTTAAAGATCGCTTATTTTATTCTTATAAATCATTTAGTTTACTATTAAATATCATTTTTTTTGTTCTTAAAGATCATTTAGTTCGTTCTTAAAAATCATTTAAGTTGTTCTTTAAGATCGTTTAGTTTGTTATTAAAGATCGCTTAGATTGTTTTTAAAGATCGCTTAGTTTGTTTTAAAGATCGTTTAGTTTGTTCTTAAATGTCGCTTAGTTTGTTGTCAAATATCGTTTGGTTTGTTCTCAAAGATCGCTTTATTTGTTCTTAAAGATCGCTTTATTGGTTTTTAAAGATCGCTTTATTTGTTTTTAAAGATCGTTTAGTTTTTTCTTAAAGATCGCTTAATTTGTTCTTAAAGATCGTCTTAGTTTGTTGTTAAATATCGCTTTCGCTGAGTATTAGATGACCGAAAACCTTAGACAATTTCGACCGAAACCGAAAAAAAACCCGAAAGTTAACTTTTGTCTCTGGGCAGAAACCGAAATTAAGCCGAAATTTAACTTTTTCAGTTTCAGCTGAAACCGAAACTTGGCCAAAAGTGATAAAATGGCCACTTTCGGCGCCGAAACCGAAGCCGAAGCCGAAATTCGGTCGGTCTCTAGTTCTAGGTGTGTTTGTTTGTGTTTGTTTGTGTTTGTGCGTGTGCGTGTCTGTGTGGACGTCTTTGCATGTCTGTGTTCTTGTTTCTTTGTGTGAGAGTTTCTTTTTTAAAATATTATCTTTACTACTTTCCATCATGTTGCATGAATAATTAAAAATGCATTGCAGCACTATGTGTCAACATTTCCAATGATCTATTTTTATAAAAACAACAAAGCTGACCTTGCTCAAATGAGACAAAACGTGAGATTAGAAATGGAATTAGCAATGAGATTAGCAATGAGATTAGCAATGAGATTAGCAATGGGATTATATTGATAAAATTAATGCAAATTGTTTCCGATTTTTTTTTTTTATTTATTGAATGCGATTAAAAGAAGACACACAGTGGGCGGGGGTGGGGGGCGGAATAAGTAAATAAAACTCTAATTAAATCAAAACAGTAAATATTACAAAATAGTTTCAAAAATGGCTGTAAAATAATTAAGCTCTGTTTGAGTAGATATACGTTTTAAAGTTTTTAACATTGTATCAACATTAGTATTTTTTGTAATATAAACATATAGATCTATATATATGTATACATCAAACAAATACAGTTGATCCCCAAACCATGCTGAGGACCAGTTGTATGCCCATTAGAACATTTGTTATGGAAATAGATAATGGTGCGAGCATGTTTAATGTAGTAAAGGGGAAATATTATTGTCAATATATGTGTAAACCATTTTCAAAACCTGCTAAGTAATAACTTTATAATGCATTATAAATGTAAAAATGCCCATTTATTTTTAACTATATTTTATGTTAAAAAATATATCATTTACAGGTAATCTTACAACTGGAACAAAAACCAGAATCCTAGGATTAGCGCATCATTGTGTTTTAGAAAAATGTGTTTTTCTCAAAATCAATCTAAAGTGACTTAGCAGGGTTTGCAATTGGACTCTTCATATATACTCCTAAAAGTTTTCTTTCTTACTTTTTTCAATACAAAATTTCTAATTTCCTTACAGCATACTCACTATGCACAAGTGTGTTACAATTAGAGGGAATCGTTAAATAATGCACACATTAAAGCTTGGCTATACATTTCAGAGCTTGTACAAATAAAAACTATACATTACCGAATGAACGGTATGAAAATATATGGGTTCCCAAGGAATGGTAATAAATTATATGGGCACCGAATGAATAGATGGGCGGCCAAGGAAGTGTAATAAAATATATGGTCGGCCAAGGAATTGTAACAACGTATATGGTCGGCCAAGGAATTGTAACAACGTATATGGTCGGCCAAGGAATTGTAACAACGTATATGGTCGGCCAAGGAATTGTAACAAAATGTATGGGTGCCCAAGGAATGTAACAAAATATATGGGCGGCCAAGGAATTGTAACAAAATGTATGGGTGCCCAAGGAATGTAACAAAATATATGGGCGGCCAAGGAATGTAACAAAATATATGGGCGGCCAAGGAATTGTAACAAAATGTATTGGTGCCCAAGGAATGTAACAAAATATACGGGTGGCCAAGGAATGGTGAGAAAAAATATGGGCGCCGAATGAATGTTAACAAAGTATATGGGCGCAGAATGAATGGTAAGAAAATGTATGGGCGCCCAAGTAATTTACCAAAATAAATGGGCGGCTATGGAATTGTAACAAAATATATGGGTGGCCAAGAAATGTAACAAAATATATGGGTGGCCAAGAATTGTAACAAAATGTATGGCCGGCCAAGGAATTGTAACAACATATAGGGGTGCCCAATGAATGGAAAAAAATACATGGGCGCTCAAGGAATGTAACTAAATATATATGGGCTGCCAAGGAATTGTAACAAAATATATGGGCGGCCAAGGTATTGTAAGAAAATTTATGGGCGCCCAAGGAATATATCAAAATATATGGGCGCCCAAGGAATGGTGAGAGAATATATGGGCGCCGAATGAATGATAACAAAGTACATGGGCGCAAAATAAATGGTAAGAAAATGTAAGGGCGCCAAAGAAATTTACCAAAATTAATGGGCGGCTATGGAATGGTTACAAAATATATGGGTGGCCAAGAAATGTAACAAAATATATGGGTGGCCAAGAAATGTAACAAAATATATGGGTGGCCAAGAAATGTAACAAAATATATGGGTGGCCAAGAAATGTAACAAAATATATGGGTGGCCAAGAAATGTAACAAAATATATGGGTGGCCAAGAAATGTAACAAAATATATGGGTGGCCAAGAAATGTAACAAAATATATGGTCGCCGAATGAATGGTAACAAAATGTGTGAGCGCCTAAGGAAATGATTTTAATAATAGTATTATTAGAGCTTGACACAACTCTAGCGGTTTTGCCTTTGAGGGGATGTTAGAAAGGTTTCTTTTCACAGATAAATTTAATCTCATGTGAGCATCTAGTGTCATGTAGAGGATAGTATGAAGTGCTGCTGAAGGCTATGCAATCCTGGTTTTCCTTGTAACCATCAGGTTGACCTGGAAGCAAACACAATTAAACAACCTAGTTTTAAAAAAATGAAATCAATTCTAACTTCTGATAACTAGCTTTAGCACTGTCACCAATTTCTTTATATAATACATATCTACTGCCAAAGACCTTTCAAAATATATAAAGCTATTAAATATAAAAAAAATCTAGTAACATTAATTTTAACAATGCCGTCTTCCTCCACAGTGACCCACACATTCTTTCTACAAGGTGCTCCTTACGATTATACAACAACTCATTCGTTCTTTCTATATTTTACAGCGTTTGGAGCAACGTCACCCCAACCCCCCCCCCCCAGCCCGCCCCCTCCTCAACAACTCTGACGATAGAGAAAAACATGTTTATAAACAAAATAAAATAACTTTAAAAAAAAAAAAACTAATTTTTTTTCTGTGACTTCCCGTATCCCTAGACCTACTGGAGTAGCGTCTCTTGTATACAGCCTTAGAGACTAGTCTGTTTGAGACTCCTAACAATCTAAGTTGTGTTTTATTCTCTGTCATTCTTAATTGTGTGGATTATCTTCTTTTGCTGGAGGCTTACATCGGAAAAGTCTGCAGATTTTTTGTTTTTGTTTTTTGGAGTGGGGTGGTCTTCTTTCGGCTTTTCCCTGACTCTGTGTTAAACATTTCATATTGCTTCGCCCTAAAACAATCTCCACATATTACACTTAAAAGAAAGGGAAATAGATTTTTGCGAAATTTTTTTGCTA
Source organism: Lymnaea stagnalis (assembly GCA_964033795.1). Taxonomy (NCBI): domain Eukaryota; kingdom Metazoa; phylum Mollusca; class Gastropoda; family Lymnaeidae; genus Lymnaea; species Lymnaea stagnalis. The sequence goes on from CAXITT010000075.1 coordinate 1,501,549, forward strand.
AATATTCCATGCAGGGCTGAGCCACTGTTGAGTAATTGCCGACACTTGAACGTAGAAAGAAAGAAGTCGTTACCCTAATCCTAACCCTAACCCTAACCCTAACCATAACCCTAACTCCTTTTACCTAAAAATTAACTGAAGCCAACGAAACAAAAGTAACAATAACCATTTTAAAGTAAAAGAACCCTGACGGCAACTTTTTGTTTGGAATCAATCCTTCATAACATGCCATTATCAAGAAATGGGATGGTGGGGCTGAACATTCGTTCACGCCCCTGACCGATATTAATAGTCTAACATCCCATCCGAATTTACGCCGCAAAGTTTATTTCACCAACTAGTTCAGAAAAACAAATCTTTATTTCAATGTCATCGTATTTATTTCAGCATTCAACTTGAAAAAAACGGGGGAAAACAAGATTGTGGGGTGGTGGTGGGGCTTAAAAATTTGAAAGAATATGTTGTCATTGGCTACAAGTCTATGTGCGAGATTTAGCTCGATTGATGGACGGAGTGTGGGTCAATTAGCCGTTCGAAGATTTCGCCAGCTAGCAACGAACAAAAACTAATTTTATATAAAGGATTTTAAAAAAATAGAACCTTTGTCTCCCTTTCAACATGAACTTCGAAACTATTTCTAGAACATTCTTTCGCCTGCAACCTACGAAATAACAAACTATTTCTAGAACATTCTTTCGCATGCAACCTACGTAATAACAAACTATTTCTAGAACATTCTTTCGCATGCAACCTACGTAATAACAAACTATTTCTAGAACATTCTTTCGCATGCAACCTACGTAATAACAAACTATTTCTAGAACATTCTTTCGCATGCAACCTACGAAATAACAAACTATTTCTAGATGACTGTCGCATGCAACCTACGAAATAACAAACAATTTCTAGATGACTGTCGCCTGCAACCTACGAAATAACAAACTATTTCTAGATGACTGTCGCCTGCAACCTACGAAATAACAAACAATTTCTAGATGACTGTCGCCTGCAACCTACGAAATAACAAACTATTTCTAGATGACTGTCGCCTGCAACCTACGAAATAACAAACTATTTCTAGATGACTGTCGCCTGCAACCTACGAAATAACAAACTATTTCTAGATGACTGTCGCCTGCAACCTACGAAATAACAAACTATTTCTAGATGACTGTCGCCTGCAACCTACGAAATAACAAACTATTTCTAGATGACTGTCGCCTGCAACCTACGAAATAACAAACAAATGCACAAAAGTGATAGTTTACTCACCATGCACAAAAGTGATAGTTTACTCACCATGCACAAAAGTGATAGTTTACTCACCATGCACAAAAGTGATAGATTACTCACCATGCACAAAAGTGATAGTTTACTCACCATGCACAAAAGTGATAGTTTACTCACCATGCACAAAAGTGATAGTTTACTCACCATGAACAAAAGCGATAGTTTACTCACCATGCACACAAGTGATAGTTTACTCACCATGCACAAAAGTGATAGTTTACTCACCATGCACAAAAGTGATAGTCACCTGACGTGGTGTAAACCATTTTTGAGATTTATATGGAAAGTTGTTTTTTTTTTTAATATAGTCAACTTACCAGAATGAAAAATCTGTGACTTATACGGACTGCTCATGTTGAATTCTGAGCCATCATCCTCCCACCTGTACACACCTTTGGTCTCCATCCTATTCATTCCGACCCACGCCCAGACATCACTGGATGCTGACTCTGGATACTGAACACTGAACGCCTTTCTCAGGACTTGCAAGCTCTCGATGACCTTGAGTGTGTACAAATTAGATTTCATATCTGAAACCAGCGATGTAGAGATGAAATATGTGCTTATATTGGAAACATTTTAAAAATCATTAGATATATATAAGAAGAAGCCACCACCATTTCTTGCACCAGTTCTTGGTAGAAAATATTTCTTTCATTACTTTGAAACAATGATTAATAATAAATATTTTTAAAAAAAATAATTAATTGAATTTAAACCAAATACACTCAAGTTATTTAGTTTTATAGACTTTTTCTTTAAAGGTAAAGAAGTGTGTGACTCTGTGTGTGTGTGTGAATGTGCGTGTGTGATGTGTGTGTGTGCGTGAGTGTGTGTGAGTGTGTGTGTTTCTAAAAGAGTGTGACTTTAAGTAACTATATGTGTGTGTGGAACTATGTGTGTGTGTGTGTGTGTGTGTGTGCATGAATCTTTTTGTGTCTTGGTGTGTGTTTGTATATTATATAATTGTTAAACTGAATCGTTAAAAAATATTTTATCCCAGTAAAGTAAAAGCCAAATTAATTGGTATTAACATGAGACTATTGCTTCATTGTGACTATTGTTTCATTGTGACTATCGTTTCATTGTGACTATTGTTTCATTGTGATAATTGTTTCATTGTGACCACTGTTTCATTGTGACTATTGTTTCATTGTGACTATTGTTTCATTGTAACTGTTGTTTCATTGTGACTATTGCTTCATTGTAACTGTTGTTTCTTTGTGACTATTGTTTCATTGTGACTATCGTTTATTTGTGACTATTGTTTCATTGTGACTATCGTTTCATTGTGACTATTGTTTCATTGTTACTATTGTTTCATTGTGACTATTGTTTCATAGTGACTATTGTTTCATTGTTACTATTGTTTCATTGTGACTATTGTTTCATTGTGACTATTGTTTCATTGTGACTATTGTTTCATTGTGACTAAACTTCAGAGAGCGCTCTCAAGGTATTTTCATAACTGATATTAAAACAGTTATTTAATTACAATCATACCCAAAAATAATGATATCATCAAAAAACGAAACTGAACGAACAAATATATCAGTTAATATTAAACCATGTCAGCTAAAACAGGAATATAATGCGTTAATTTCGAAATGTCAGACAGTTAATTTTAAGAAAACAAAAATACAAATTATTGAAATAAAAAAAATTACATATTTTTTAATTAGTTTTATGCATTTATATCTCATCCTTAAACATTAATTCCAGGATAACAATTGTATATAAATAAATGTACAGCACATTATGGGGTTAATGTAGTCTAGATGACAGCTGTATCTAAGGTTACCTCTACAACATTCTCTGGCATTGGTGTAGTTCAGTGATATGGTTGAGATGAAGAGACAGGTGCTGAAACTGCCTTCGGTGGATAACGTGAAGTTTTGATCGTTGTTACAAAATGGACCCCGGAAATACAGATTGAGATCCTTCGGTCTTGTTGGGTTTGCTCTCACTATCCACGACCCTGGAAACATATAAATATAATACATAATACATATACATAATACATAATACATATACTTTTAATTAAGATGTTCTATGAATGTAGTAATTTTATAATTAAGTTCGAATCCGTTATTGCCATATGGGTGTGTTTTTTGTCTTTCCCATTTACCAAGATGTTTAGTATAATCAACATCAAAGTAGATAATTCTCTACGTGAACAAACGCCGTCTTTAACTCTAAGGTTCAATAGCGTGCAAAATAAAATTCATTTTTTTTTTTTTGCGCGAAATGAGATTCTTGAAAATAATGCAAGTGGGTTGGGTGCTTAATATTTATTTATTTTTTTAAAGGAAATGTTCTCAATTTACATAAGGTGTTAAAAATATGTGATGTAAAAGGGTTATTGGTGTAAGAAATATGCGGTGTAAATGTTGTTGGGAAATCATAATATTAATATAGTTCAGGGGCGGTGGCGTAACGGGGAGGGGGGTGGTTGGGGTAAGCACTTATTCGGAGTCATAAAGTGCGCAACTTGAGTGCATCTTTTGTCAAGTAAGTTTAGTGATGGGGAGATTCACACCTTGTAGCTGCCTTTGTTCGGTGGGTGTTATAACTAGCGTTAATATAGAAGGCATCCATGAGAATTGCCAGCGGAGTTATCAATATTTATGGACAACGGTTTTACAGAATTCACGTTTTACCCAACGTGCAGTCGTTGTTCGCAGTGTTGAAGTAAAAACTGTTGCAGTAGCTGCTGTTCATGTGGCACTCGGCGGCACACGCGAGTCGGCTGACGCTGCGCATGGACACGCCGAGAGGAACGATGTGTATGTTTGCGTCATTGACTCTCTTCATGTTGACAGAGCCGGTGGCAGCTGGCACAGTTAAACCTGGTGAAACAAAGTGCACCTCTAATCGACATTTTAGGTCTTTTATAAAAGGATTCAAAAATCAGTGGCCCAGTACACACCACATATCTTCATTGTGTTGTTCTTGTTTTTGACACTAAAAATTGTTCAATATTACGCCCAAAATATTTATGTATTTTAAAAATAATTTATGAAAGGTTCTGTTGTTTGTTTGTTTTTTTTTAATTCCCAAAACTCACTTTTATTAGTGCGTAACAGCATATTTTTTTTATTTTTTTTTTAAATCAACAAAACAAATGAAAAAATGCCTTCTCCCATGTAGATTTAGACACATAATTATTTTTTATGTCAAGAAAAACTTTTCTGGTAAAAGATACACAGACATTTAAGTAAACAACATCAACCCATGTATACACTAGGTAGTTGGCATATTATGTACTTACCAATCATAACGAGGCAGGTAGAAAAATATCCGAAATTGGCTTTCATTATTTTAATTCAACAATTCGCCACTAGTTTGTATTAATACTATTAAGTTCAACAAAGATGTATTGTCTAGCAGTTTTAAATAGTTTTAAGCTATAATTGGATGACTTATAATGACAGAGTATATTTTATGCAACATATCAGACTGTAAAACTTTTCCACTTAAAATGTATAAAATTATACTTCCATTTAAAATCAATTTCTAATCGAATGAAATATTTCTTTAGTTCGACGATACCAACACAAAGACTCCCTCGCAGAAACTGTTCATGATGGCCAGACGATACCTTACAATGGAACCACATTCCTAGAACAGCTCCTCGCCAGTTCATCATTAACCGTTGCTACGCATCACTGACTCCAAAATTCAAACTGTTTCTTAAAAGCTATGGTAATCCGGGGGAGAGACTTCAATTATGTTAGCGAAAATGGAAATGAGTGAAACAAAGCATGGGGAAACCTTAAAGAAGGAACGCAACAAAACAACGAACGTGTCGGCAGGAAGCCTTCGTCAGGGAACAAACAACAGAAAAAAAAACAGAATCGGATACTACTTTTCCGCAAAGGGCTATTCTTACTTAATACTCTTGGGGTTTTTTTCTGTTGTTTCATACAACAAATACGTTTTCTGAAACACTTGTTTATTTTTATTTTTATTATTATTATTTTTTTATTTCCAAAACTAAGATGATAAGGACCACTTTGCTGGAGCCTATAATTTCCATACAAAATTAACTCTATCTGCCTTAAGCCGCTTGGCGAACAGGAGCATTAGCGCTAACAATGAATGACGTCAGTCGATCGGTTTCTTCAGAATGTTCCTTAATAACTCGGGTCGTCCACGTCAAAGGGTCTTTTAGCGCGTCTTTCAGCGCATCTTTCAGCGCATCTGTCAGAGCATCTTTCAGCGCGTCTTTCAGCGCATCTGTCAGAGCATCTTTCAGCGCATCTTTCAGCGCATCTGTCAGAGCATCTTTCAGCGCGTCTTTCAGCGCATCTGTCAGAGCATCTTTCAGCGCGTCTTTCAGCGCATCTGTCAGAGCATCTTTCAGCGCGTCTTTCAGCGCATCTGTCAGAGCATCTTTCAGCGCGTCTTTCAGCGCATCTGTCAGAGCATCTTTCAGCGCGTCTTTCAGCGCGTCTTTCAGCGCATCTTTCAGAGCATCTTTCAGTGCGTCTTTCAGCGCGTCTTTCAACGCATCTTTCAGCGCATCTTTCAGCGCGTCTTTCAGCGCATCTTTCAGCGCATCTTTCAGCGCATCTGTCAGAGTATCTTTCAGCGCGTCTTTCAGCGCATCTGTCAGAGTATCTTTCAGCGCATCTTTCAGCGCATCTGTCAGAGTATCTTTCAGCGCGTCTTTCAGCACATCTTTCAGAGTATCTTTCAGCGCGTCTTTCAGCGCGTCTTTCAGCGCATCTTTCAGCGCATCTGTCAGAGTATCTTTCAGCGCGTCTTTTAGCGCGTCTTTCAGCGCATCTTTCAGCGCATCTGTCAGAGTATCTTTCAGCGCGTCTTTCAGCACATCTTTCAGAGTATCTTTCAGCTCGTCTTTCAGCGCATCTTTCAGCACATCTGTCAGAGTATCTGTCAGAGCATCTTTCAGCGCATCTTTCAGCGCATCTTTCAGCACGTCTTTCAAGTGCTTGCATAAGATTAATGCATTGTTCGTTAATATTACATGTCAATCACATATATATATACAACCAGGATCGGAATCCCAACGGGAAAGTGGATCCCGGCCACTAAATGTCGGCCACTAATAACTTCCCCTTCCGTTCTTCTAAACTTTGTTTTTGTCATGGACTAGCGCCCACTCTTATTTGTTACTCTCTTTTTTTTCTGTCATTTTTAGGCAGGCTAAATGAGGACATTAGTGTCGCACACGGAAGAACGTCTTCAGCGGCTAGTTAAACCCCTCTAACACGCATGTAAAGAGTCTGCGCTATTAATTAGTCTACTGAAAACAAATGTCATGATGCAATAAGCACCGTCCCTTCCAGTCATATCCATTGAGGACCATAATCTGTCGGTTGTTGAGCATTTCACATACCTTGGATCCAATATATCTAGTACACAACTAAGTGTCTATCAGGCATGTGTGCTTCGTGCGCTCCTGTATGGTAGTGAAGTGTAGACAGAATATGCCGGTCATGAGTGGAAACAGCTCCCATCACAGTTGTCTGCGTCCCATTTTATGCATTCGATGGCACGACAATGTTACTAACACAGAGGTCTAGGAACGTGCAAAAAAAAAAATTCTAACATATTATCGGCTCTTAACAAGAGGCGCCTTCGCTGGTTAGGCCATTTAAAGAGAATGGAGTCTTTCCGTATTCTAAAGGATCTGCTGTATGGAGAGTTGTTAGAAGGGACACGACTTATTTGATGACCATGGATGCGATATATTGACGTTTGCAAAAGGAGCATGAGGGAAGCCAACATAGAAATCAACGAATGTGAGTTCATCGGTGGGCGCCGTTCCAGCTGACGAACGGCAGTGTATGAAGATGTCAAAAAGTCAAAAGATAAGCGAAACAAAGCCCTTGCATCAAAAAGAATAATACGGAAGGCCAAATTCAACCAGGAGTCAATATTCTCCTGTTAAAAATTTCAGCCGAGACTGCCATTTCAGGATCGACCTGGTGAACGATTTGATGAAGTGTACACAGCTACCCCATTGTCTCGTGAACACGGAACGATGCCATATATATGAGCATAGATATTATGTCAATTTAATTTATACTGCAATGAATATTTGTTGTTGTACTTATGACGTCATTTGCCGAAACGTTTGCATCTGTATTCTGCTGAACCTATCTTGTTTTATTGACACAAATTGTTTGCTACTAAATAATCTACTTGAAAGCCTTATCGCAGTCCAACACTCTTGTAACATTGGACGGATCAGTGCTCCATAAATCAACAGAAGGATTCTCTCACTCGCAGGTGAAAAAAAAAACAGCAACAACAAACCAACCAACGAACAAACAAAAAACCAAGTTACAGATTTATAAATATGAAAATACAATTTGACTGTAATGCCGCCAAGGAATTTTTATTTGAACACGTGCACTTTGAAAGACGCCAGAACGAGGGTGTTGATATGATGAGAGGGTGTTGATATGATGAGAGGGTGTTGATATGATGAGAGGGTGTTGATATGATGAGAGGGTGTTGATATGATGAGAGGGTGTTGATATGATGAGAGGGTGTTGATATAATGAGTGGGTGTGGATATGATGAGAGGGTGTTGATATGATGAGAGGGTGTTGATATGATGAGAGGGTGTTGATATGATGAGAGGGTGTTGATATGATGAGAGGGTGTTGATATGATGAGAGGGTGTAGATATGATGAGAGGGTGTTGATATGATGAGAGGGTGTTGATATGATGAGAGGGTGTTGATAGGATGAGAGGGTGTTGATATGATGAGAGGGTGTTGATATGATGAAAAGGGTTTTTTTCTGTTTTTTTTAAATTTAGACCAGCTTTTCCGAAATTGGGTTAAACACAACATAACAGGGATACGATGTCTTATCTTATGATGTGCAAGAGAAAGTGGTTATAAGATAAGACGAGTTGTTGACATTAAAGCTAAGATATAAATTTTTATTGACTGTTTATACCCTTTATTAAACTCTTGCTTGATATAATAAGTTAAAGTTTTATTTTATAGATTACACAGTTCTGTCAGCCCATTGTTAATTGAAATTTTACAGCCATTTATGTTGGAAAGGCAACACTTAGTCAAATGATGATTATTATTCTATATAATTAGGGCCCACGATCAATGTATTGATCATTCTGGCTACTGTGTATGTAGGGGGGCTTTGCAATGTTTTTGTGTTAGGTACTGAAGAGGATATGTCATTGGTTTCAAGGGCTACTCACCGAGGGTTTCAAGAATTGGGGGTTGAAAGGCCTGAGGCTAAAGATGCAATTGTGTCAAGTGTTGTCGCCTCAACTGTTCCTTTTTTGGAAGCTTGTTCCAGTCCATGATTGTCTTTGGCAGGAATGAGCAGTCCCTGTAATGTGTTCTTGCTGTTATGAGACGGAACTGCCTATCATGGCCTCGTCGCTGTCTATGAGGGAGAGGGACGAGTTTCTGTTCAATGCTGGAGCTGTGGACCAGTCCATTATTTATCTAGTACATCATGGAGAACCTGGATAGTCGTCGTCGTTCCTCCAATGGTGACCAGCCCAGTGTTTTCAACATGCTGCCAACACTAAAAGTGTTCCTGTAGCGGTTCAGGACAAAGCGTGCTGCCCGTCGCTGGACCGTCTTCAACCTGTCGATGCTCATCGCGGTAAATGGGTCGCAGACTGATGATGCGGAATCTAAAAACAGCCGGACAAAGGCTCTATTGGCTTTTTCTTTCACACCGGACATTTAGTTTTAGTCTTATGGGTGTACACTATCTAACAGTTGAGAATCACTGTGTATAACCCTGCTGTGCACTATTTAACACAATCATTGAAAATCCTGCATTGCATATTAAAACAAAATTTTAAAATTTCACTAGACTTTAAAAACAAGCCACTAGCCACCAAAAGGACACTAGACATTTAAAAAAAAAAGTTTTGTGATTTATTTTGCCTTTTATTGTTCAAAATGACAAAGGGATTACTAAGAGCTCCTTCAGCTGCAATCATCAGCTTATTAGCCTCTAAGCCAGTCATTACCCTCAAACAATGCTCTCTGACATAGTGTCGATAAACTACAATCTAGCTTGTTGTTGTTGTTCCCACCTTTTTTTTGGTCCTTTTTGTGTGCGTGTGTGTACGTACAATGAACACATCATTGACTTGACTTCAGCGACACACCGTTGAAATGATATTTGATTTTAAAACATTAAGTGCATGTTTTAGCTGTATGGAAGTCAGCATTACTTTTTTTGTTTTAAATTGTGTTTAGATTTTAGATAAATAAATTCAAATATATTTTATATTTCTTGGTGAACACAATTTAATACTCAGCACAACTAAAACACATTTTTTACCCGGGGTTGGTGGGGGGGGGGGTCCTTACTTTGTGATTTTTAAAATAAAAAAGGAACAAGGTTCTTCTTTTTTGTGTAACAGAACGGTTATTTTGAGGACCGCTCCTGTCCAGGCTTGAATCAACCTTCTGTTACGAAATGCTTGACAAATATATTTTATATTTCTTGGTGAACACAATTTAATACTCAGCACAACTAAAACACATTTTTTACCCGGGGTTGGTGGGGGGGGGGTCCTTACTTTGTGATTTTTAAAATAAAAAAGGAACAAGGTTCTTCTTTTTTGTGTAACAGAACGGTTATTTTGAGGACCGCTCCTGTCCAGGCTTGAATCAAACTTCTGTTACGAAATGCTTGTCAGTAGAACACCGCCCCTCTCTGTGATTTCAATTGCTGGACATGCAAGCGTTAAGACAAACCAAAGCCTAAAGTCAAGATAAATGATGCAAACTCAACTCAGTGTCTAGATAACGTAATATCTGCCTCCAGGAAAAAAAACACATCAGTGTCTATAAAATGCGGTCATGATTTGAGTGTTCCACTATAAGTTCAAAGATATATATATATATATATGGTTCTAATAAAGAAGGTTGCCTTCATCTAATTATACTAGGATGTATTTATTATTTGATCCACCCAATGAAGTATTATATTTATTATTTGATCTACCCAATGATGTATTATGATTATTATTTTATCTACCCAATGATGTATTATAATTATTATTTGATCTACCCAATCATGTATTATGATTATTATTTGATCTACCCAATGATGTATTATAATTATTATTTGATCTACCAAATGATGTATTATGATTATTATTTGATCTACCAAATGATGTATTATGATTATTATTTGATCTACCCAATGATGTTTAATGATTACTCTATTGCAATGGAGGCGCCATTATTTTACGTTTCAAATATCTGACGTGATGCTGTGAGTAATTTAATAAAGTGAAGGGTGCAAAAGCAGTTCTCGTTATTTCTTTTCAGAAAGTGGTGATAGTTTTGTGCATGATTTAGCCAAGAGTAGCAAAAGAGGGGCCATCCATGTAATTGCAAAGACAGAAAGAACATTTGCAACGTCCCTAAACACGATATGAACCTATTACTTTTATTCAAATAAAAAGACTTTAAACTAAACTACTGTGACTTGATAAATGAATATATTTGACTTGGGTGAATCTAGCCTAAGTACGTTTCTTCTTCTTCTTTATTTTAAGGGCCCACGATCAATGATTTGATCATTCTGGCTCCTATGTTTCAGAGGGGTTTGCGATGTTACTGTGCATGGGTTTCAATAGGATGCTTCACTGGTTGCAAGGGCGACTCATTAGTGGTGTTATGAACTGGGGGTTGGAATACTGGAGGCAATAGACACAAATGTCTCGAGTGTAGCCGCCTCAACTGTTGCTTTTGGAAGCTTGTTCCAGTCCCCTATTGTCTTCGGCAGGAATGAGGAGCTTCTGTACTTTGTTCTTGTTTTTACCAGCCGGAACTGTTTGTCGTGGCTTCGTCGCAGTCTGGGGGGAAGATGAACGAGTTTCTGTTTGATTCCGGAGCAGTGCACCAGCCCATTTGTTATCTTGTACAACATGGTGAGCCTGGATAGTCGTCGTCGTTCTTCCAATGTAGACCAGCCCAGTGTTTCCAGCATGCTACCAACACTCGAGGTGCTTCTGTAGCGGTTCATGACAAAGCGTGCTGCCCGTCGCTGGACCGCCTCCAACCTGTCGATGCTTTTCTGGGTAAATGGGTCCCAGACTGTAGAAGCGTACTCTAAAATAGGTCGGACAAAGGCTTTATAGGCTTTTTCTTTCACGCTTGAGTTGCCGATCTTCAGATTGCNTTCACGCTTGAGTTGCCGATCTTCAGATTGCGCCTTAGGAACCCCAGGGTCTTGTTTGCCCGGTTGCACACACTGTTAATGTGCTCGTCCCAGCGGACCTCTCTTTGGATGGTAACACCCAAGTACTTTACGGAGGAAACTGGCTCAAGAATATGGCCATGCAGTTCGTAAGAGTGGTTTAGAGGGAACCTGCTTCTGGAGACTGACAGGGTCTGGCACTTGACGGGATGAAATTCCATGTCCCAGCTCATCTCCCACTCAGCTAACCGATTGAGGTCTTGTTGAAGCTGGCTCTGGTCAGAGCTGTTGACCATTGTCCTATATACCGCCGTGTCGTCTGCGAACAGTCTTGCTTGAGAGGTCAGTAAACGCGCAGTGATAGATCACCATTTACAAAAGTTCCTTCAGAACCTATAACTGTTACACATTTCCGTTAGCTATTGCTCTAAATAAACTTGTATTTCAAGTGTGATGGTGATGATTTTGTTGGCATTTAATCGCTGAAGTTATTGATTAAAAATTTTACTCCAACTATGCTTTATTTAATTTAATAGTAAGACAAAGAAGTCATTGATGGCAATTGTTTTAAATGATGTGGTTCATTGGTAGCTAAACACGGCGTAATGTTAATAGCATCTGGTCGTAGACTTATTGGATTCCAAACTTTTTTTTAAAAATTATTTCAGACATATTTTTATCTGGATAGTTTTCTTTTTAAAAAAGTCGCTTAAAACAAACATGTTTGTCGCAATCAGTTATAATATTAAGTTATTATCAGTTATTATATTATAATATTAAGTATTTTGTTCATGTGATTAATATGAGTGATGATTTTCAAACCTCATCTCCATTAACGGCAAGGAGTAACCATGCTACGACGTTGGTACTCCCGTTGCGTTGAGAGTCATGCTGTTGGCCGGGTTTTTTTTTTTTTTAGCTTCGGAAGAACAGTACCATCCCTACTAGTCCGCCCCGCCACGAAGAGGCAAAACCCAAATGTGGACGCCCCTGAGTTTCCCAGGAGACCTTCCACTTTCGCAGACGAAGCTACAGTAGTAGTCCTTGTATAGAGATATGTATATATACTATGCAAAATAAGGACACATCAACCTAATGTGAAGAGGACAGTCTGCGGCTTGTGAGAAATGCAGTGACAGTTGTCACTGCAGCTTAGACAAGTGGGACCACGCTAAGCACGACTGACGTTGTACACAGATGCGTACATAGTGTACATCCTTACATGGAGGCTGTCAACCTTTGTCACAGTTTTTACTCTCTGCTCAGCAAGCGGCTTGAACGCTTGAGACATTGTCACGTGACCCGTCTGATCAATACATGCTTTATGTCAGAAAAGTATAATTAGCGTTGCGATATTTAAACTTCCATATAGGCTAGATTAGAATTATCCACTAATTCTATTTTTAGAGTTCTAAAAATTCATAAAGAAAGAAAAAAAGCTTTTCACATGTTCACACAAACACACCATCAAACACACACACACACACATAATCACACAAACACACACACAGACTTACAGACAGACACACGAAACATTTGTCATGCTTAAATAGCTGGTGTGGATTAGATATTATTATATTTAGTGGAGTTTAATTGATTTTTCATACAAAACAAAGAAACTTTAAAATGAATGTGATAAATAATTAACCTTCTTGGGTACATACATATCGGAGGTAGAAAATAGGATGTGCCTATTTTTATTTGTATGACAAATTTTTTTCAATCAAAATCCTAATGTATTACATTTGTGAAAAAAAAACGATTATGTTACATTCTCTTTTTTACAAAATAAAAATATGTTTACCAATTAAGAACATCAATTGCGTTAACAAAACGTGGGTACATTTATACAAGTATACCTTTGAATATCAAAACCCAATCATTTTACACACTTGGAAATTTAATTTGGAAACATGGCGATTGGCTTATACTGTCTTTCAAAAAAATTATAATATATTTTTGTTTTTACCTTACGAAAATAAAATGGGTGTGCATTTTGATGAGATTAACAATTTATTATAACAACAACAAAAAAAACCACTGAAATCTGTTATAGATGTGGGGAAAAATGGTTGCGAGATACTTCTTTAGATATAAAAATAAGGACAAAATGGCTCCATTTGATTACATTTTACCAAACATATATTCTCATTGTTTTACCTCCCTTTGCAAGCTTTAAAATAAATAAGTAAACATCAATTTTGAAGACGAAAATCCACCCGGCCATTTTTCGTACGGCGTGATGCGCTGCCCAGCGTAGGTGAAGTGCTGGTTGAAGGCATGGAGATGGCACGATTGTACCTTCACCAACGTGCAACCAGACTGCCTATCTGCCTCATTTCAAGCTGATTTTTTTATTAATGTTTCCCTTGAGGTCTTTGGGCCAGTGGCTCCTGTTCTGGCAAGTTGTCGCACATGAATATGTGCCAGTGGGGAGCCAAACGGATGCTTACGTCATAGACCAAAAGAAATTGTCCAAATAAAAATGATGTCCTTTTTTTGTGTGTGTAAATAGGGGGGTTACCTAATTTTTGAATCAAATTATAACCCAGTCCATTGAGCATCATGGTGTCTTAAAGAAATCATGTCGCTGAGTCATAGCAGCACCAAACTTTGACACCCCATGGGTGGGGCTTTCCTTTTATGTACTGCTTGAAAGGTTGCCTCTAAAGGGACTCATAGCTTCATCAAAAGCTTTATCAGCTCCAGGTCTGTGTACAGGTCCGTTCTTAGGCATACGCTGACTACGCAGCAGCGTAGGGCCCCGAATGTGAGGGAGCCCCCCGTGAGGTGCCCTCAATTCCCCGGGTTTTTTTTTTAACTGGCACTGCAGCCATCTGTGTCACTCACGTTACCTTCCTCATCCTGAAATTTATCATTCTGAGTTGAATTCGGAGGCAGGGGAAAGGAAGCAGCAAGGGGGGGGGGCTTTGGGGGTGGCAGACAGGAAATCGGGGGATTGGCCGTGGGAATGGGAAAGAGGAAACATTGATGAAGGCAGAATAGAGGTGCTGCAGTGGTGGATGGTGTTTTCTCCTCAGCTCGAGGGAGCTCCACCCCCGGACCCCCGCCTTCCGGGGCCCCCAACCTACGCTCCATGCTTAGGGCCCCCAAACTCCTAAGAACGGCTCTGCTGTATAAAGTATTACAGGAAGCTTTGACAACTGTGATCATTGGTCTAATTTTATAAAGTGGATCACACCCATCTCAGCCTTTCGGGTAGTAATACGTGCTGTTAGCCAGGTGGAAGTACGCCGAAATTTCTTGATTCCTATTTCTGGACATGACATCGACCACACTGGCAACTTTTAGTAAAGGATCTGTTGACCAGTATATTGTGTATGCAGGTTATTGTGTACACCAAACATCATATATACGCATACAAATGTTTGAATGCCATTGATAGTGTCACTGACTGTGACAGGAGTGACATTGTATGCATTACTGTGGGCGGCCTACAAATTGGCCTGGTCACCAATCATGGTAAATATATCGTCAGGGAAAAAAAAAATGTCTTTTAAAAACTCCACTGGCTAAAATCTGTTAATCAATATTTAAATTGTCAACATCAGGCCCGACATCTGATGTCAACACGTCAATCTTCACTGGATTGAGAACAGCACTCCAGGGGAAAGACTCAGTAGTAGTAGCTTCTCTGTCGTCGTCAGAGCTCTCATTTTCAATATTACTACCATTACAACAGCTTTCATCGGTTGTTTCGCCTAATTCATTTACAATGTCCATTTCAATCACAATCACTTTCATTGGTATTATTTGACATATTTGATGTTGAAGGCTGAACCAGACTTTCTAAGAGTCTCAATGCCATGGCTTTCCATTCAATGATTCTCAAAAATATACAGCTCTCACGACTCTCAATGCATTTAGTTTCCTTAAAAAAAAAAAAAAAAAAAAANGGGGGGGGGGGGGGGGGGGGGGGGGGGGGGGGGGGGGGCGGCACGGGAAGCTACTGTTTATATCATTTCAGACACTGTTACAATTTTCTCTCTTATTTCCCTTAGCTCGCTTGGGTTGCATTTCGAAAATGTCAAATTAAGGCATCCAATTTATTTGGTTTGACGTAAATTTTCCTTGATTATTTTTCAATGTACCATTAATAGGCCATAACGCGGATGTCAGAAATGGGATTTTGTGCTTAACAAAAGCATACCCAAAAAATGTGTTTTTGGATAAAATAAAATGTTTCTTGAACGATATTTTGATTCTTTTATTTTTTAAGCTGAGGTTTTCTTTGGTTAATACCTTAATATTATTATTAGTAGTTTCATTATTATTTTTATTACTACTTTTAAATCGAATTTTTTTTTTTGTCGGCATGTTATATGGAATGTGTGCTTTAATTCAAAGACAGTATAAATAGTAGACGGTAGAATATATTTTTAAAGCTTTTTTTTTTACATAATTAGTTCTTTATTTTGCACCCTCTCCTTCCACCCAACTTCTCCTTCCACCCAACTTCTTCTTACATCCAACCCTCGCTTTCCATCCAACCTTCTCCTTCCATCCAATCTCTCCATCCATCCAGCCCTATTCATCCATCCATTCCTCTCCCTCCATCCAACTTTCTTTCATCTAACTTCTCCATCCATTTACCCCTCTCATGCCATCCATCCCTCTCTATCCACTAATCCCTCTTCTACGATCCATACCCCACACCCCCCGCCCCACCCCGACTAATTGCGCCGTCCATGTTGACAATTGAAAATGTCAAGTGTGCGGTCATGTGATCCTGGTCGATGGTCGTTGCTGGCTTTGTCTGCAAGCACGACCAGGGCCTCGAGCTCAGCGGTCCCTTGAATGTGTTTATGGCATGTAACAGGACGGACGGCGTCAGAGGTTGACCGGTGGCCAGTGTCCAGAGGTTATAAACTATATTTAACTATTGCTTGGTAGAGAAAATATTCGGCTCTATGAGTTTGTGCTTATGTCAATATTTGTTGTTTGAAGAATTTCAGACATTCCTTTGTATGCTGGGCTGTCTTCCTTGATATTGGGCACTGGGAGCAATTTAAATATTTATTTTCTTTTTTGTTTGACCTTTCAGGAAATAGACCTTACGAAAATCTCCATAAAAAAAAATATGTGGGATGATTCCAGACTACAGATGATTTCTTATGAGACAAGGTCCAGATATTACTCATGACGTAATGTCCATGCAAGACGGAAATCCAGAGATTGCTGTTTAAACCCTCCCCCCACCCCCACCCCCCCCCCACACACACACACACGTTGCGGTTAGTGAGATTGTCCACGATGACCAATATTTGAGCTACAGACCCTGACCTCGTACATTCTATCCAGATTTCTTATTAGACAAGGTCCAGATATTACTCATGACGTAATGTCCATGCAAGACGGAAATCCAGAGATTGCTGTTTAAACCCTCCCCCCACCCCCACCCCCCCCCACACACACACACACGTTGCGGTTAGTGAGATTGTCCACGATGACCAATATTTGAGCTACAGACCCTGACCTCGTACATTCTATCCAGGCGCTCACACAAGACGCACTGACACTGGATGCCGGAATAGACGAGACTACGTGTGAGACTTACCCCCACCAACATAACGCGAGGAAGCGAAGACTCGGTTCAAAACATTCTCCCATTTTACAAATCATGTGTGACGGGTCGAACAGAAATGTATTATTTATTTAGAAATGTACATCATTCTGTACAAATGGCCATCAATGGAAATGTGAGGACGTGATCGAATCATTGAATAGGATCCTTTGGAGCAAGGGGTGGCCTGTTAATGAAAATGTGCACACAAAAAAAAACTACACACACAAAATAATAAGTTTATTACTGAGTACCTTTGTCAGTGGGTGCCATGGACGATGGGTCAATGCCCACCCCTCCATGATACTTCCGCCACTGACTGCAAGCAACACTCGTTCAATTGAAGAACCCAAACATCATCGGATCACCAACTTCTAAACGTGTCACTGTCGCCCATCGCCCCACCAGGTCCTTGTTTATAAAACAATATTTAGTATGCAACAAAGGGCTCAACATTTTAATTTTTGTTCATGTCTGCGTCATAGACCAATAAGCTTTGTTCGTGTGTCTCATAGAACAATTAGTTTTGTTTATGTGTCTCATAGACCAATTAGTTGTGTTCTTGTGTGTCTAATAGAACAATTAGTTTTGTTCATGTGTGTCTCATCGACCAATTAGTTTTGTTCATGTATGTCTCATAGACCAATAAATTTTGTTCATGTGTGCTTCATAGACCAATTAGTTTTGTTCATGTCTGCTTCATAGAACAATTAGTTTTGTTCATGTGTGTCTCATAAATCAATTAGTTTTGTTCATGTCTTCTTCATAGACCAATTAGTTTTGTTCATGTGCGTCTCATAAACCATTTAGTTTTGTTCATTTGTGGCTCATAGACCAATTAGTTTTGTTCATGTGTGTCTCATAGACTAAATAGTTTTGTTCATGTGTGTCTCATAAACCAATTAGTTTTGTTCATGTCTTCTTCATAGACCAATTAGTTTTCTTCATGTGTGTCTCATAGACCAATTATTTTTGCTCATGTGTGGCTCATAGACCAATTAGTTTTGTTCATGTGTGTCTCATAGAAAAAATAGTTTTGTTCATGTGTGTCTCATAGACCAATTAGTTTGTTCATGTGTGGCTCATAGACCAATTAGTTTTGTTCATGTGTGCTTCATAGGCAAATTAGTTTTGTTCATGTCTGCTTCATAGACCAATTAGTTTTGTTCATGTGGGTCTCATAAACCAATTAGTTTTGTTCATGTCTTCTTCATAGAAAAATTATTTTTGTTCATGTGTGTCTCATAGACCAATTATTTTTGTTCATGTGTGGCTCATAGACCAATTAGTTTTGTTCATATGTGTCTCATAGACAAAATAGTTTTGTTCATGTGTGTCTCATAGACCAATTAGTTTTGTTCATGTGTGTCTCATAGACCAATTAGTTTTGTTCAGTGTGCTTCATAGACCAATAAGTTTTCTTCATGTGTGCCTCATAGACCAATTAGTTTTATTCATGTGTGTCTCATAGACCAATTAGTTTTGTTCATGTGTGGCTCATAGACCAATTAGTTTTGTTCATGTGTGTCTCATAGACAAAATAGTTTTGTTCATGTGTGTCTCATCGACCAATTAGTTTTGTTCATGTATGTCTCATAGACCAATAAATTTTGTTCATGTGTGCTTCATAGACCAATTAGTTTTGTTCATGTCTGCTTCATAGAACAATTAGTTTTGTTCATGTGTGTCTCATAAATCAATTAGTTTTGATCATGTCTTCTTCATAGACCAATTAGTTTTGTTCATGTGTGTCTCATAAACCAATTAGTTTTGTTCATTTGTGGCTCATAGACCAATTAGTTTTGTTCATGTGTGTCTCATAGACCAATTAGTTTATTTCATGTCAATGTGTGTCTCATAAACTAATTAGTTTTGTTCATGTCTTCTTCATAGACCAATTAGTTTTGTTCATGTGTGTCTCATAGACCAATTATTTTTGCTCATGTATGTCTCATAGACCAATTAGTTTTGTTCATGTGTGTCTCATAGACAAAATAGTTTTGTTCATGTGTGTCTCATAGACCAATTAGTTTTGTTCATGTGTGTCTCATAGACAAATAAATTTTGTTCATGTGTGTCTCATAGACCAATTAGTTTTGTTCATGTGTGTCTCATAAACTAATTAGTTTTGTTCATGTCTTCTTCATAGACCAATTAGTTTTGTTCATGTGTGTCTCATAGACCAATTATTTTTGCTCATGTATGTCTCATAGACCAATTAGTTTTGTTCATGTGTGTCTCATAGACAAAATAGTTTTGTTCATGTGTGTCTCATAGACCAATTAGTTTTGTTCATGTGTGTCTCATAGACCAATAAATTTTGTTCATGTGTGCTTCATAGGCCAATTAGTTTTGTTCATGTCTGCTTCATAGACCAATTAGTTTTGTTCATGTGTGTCTCATAAACCAATTAGTTTTGTTCATGTCTTCTTCATAGACCAAATAGTTTTGTTCATGTGTGTCTCATAAACCAATTATTTTTGTTCATGTGTGGCTCATAGACCAATTAGTTTTGTTCATGTGTGTCTCATAGACAAAATAGTTTTGTTCATGTGTGTCTCAAAGACCAATTAGTTCTGTTCATGATTGTCTCTTAAATCAATTAGTTTTATTCATGTGTGTCTCATAGGCCAATTAGTTTTGTTCATGTCTAAATCATAGACCAAATAGTTTTGTTTATGTGTGTCTCATAAACCAATTAGTTTTGTTCATGTCTTTTTCATAGACCAATTGCTTTTGTTCATGTGTGTCTCATAGTCCAATTGGTTTTGTTCATGTGTGTCTCATAGACCAATTAGTTTTGTTCATGTGTGTCTCGTAGACCAATTAGTTTTTTCATGTGAGTCTCATAGACCAATTGGTTTTGTTCATGTGTGTCTCATAGACCAATTGGTTTTGTTCATGTGTGTCTCATAAACCAATTTGTTTTGTTCATGTCTTCTTCATAGACCAATTGCTTTTGTTCATGTGAGTCTCATAGACCAATTGGTTTTGTTCATGTGTGTCTCATAGACCAATTGGTTAGATAACATTCCCGTCCACAAACGAGCAATCATCTCTGCATCATCCAGATCCTTCTAATCGCTTAGTCACCCACCCCTGAGCCCCGACACCCACACCAAACAAACCCACATCAACCAACCCCCACACCTTCACACTTACGCACACCTTCACACACACACACACCTTCACACACACACCTTTAGGTTTATTTTGTTTAGGTCAGATTGTTTAGGTTTAGTTTATTGAGGTCAGATTTTTAAGTTTGCGTGTTTGGTTTAGATTGTTCCGGTCGGCTTGTGTGGATCAGATTGTGTGGGTCAGATTGTGTGGGTCAGATTGTGTGGGTCAGATTGTGTGGGTCAGATTGTGTGGGTCAGATTGTGTGGGTCAGATTGTGTGGGTCAGATTGTGTGGGTCGGCTTGTGTGGGTCAGATTGTGTGGGTCAGATTGTGTGGGTCAGATTGTGTGGGTCAGATTGTGTGGGTGAGATTGTGTGGGTCAGATTGGTTGGGTCAGATTGTATGGGTCAGATTGTGTGGGTCAGATTGTGTGGGTCGGATTGTGTGGGTCAGATTGTGTGAGTGTGGGTCAGATTGTGTGGATCAGATTGTGTGGGTCGGCTTGTGTGGATCAGATTGTGTGGGTCAGATTGTGTGGGTCAGATTGTGTGGGTCAGATTGTGTGGGTGAGATTGTGTGGGTCAGATTGGGTGGGTCAGATTGTGTGGGTCAGATTGTGTGGGTCAGATTGGGTGGGTCAGATTGTGTGGGTCAGATTGTGTGGGTCAGATTGTGTGGATCAGATTGTGTGGGTCGGCTTGTGTGGATCAGATTGTGTGGGTCAGATTGTGTGGGTCAGATTGTGTGGGTCAGATTGTGTGGGTGAGATTGTGTGGGTCAGATTAGTTGGGTCAGATTGTATGGGTCAGATTGTGTGGGTCAGATTGAGTGGGTCGGCTTGTGTGGATCAGATTGTGTGGGTCAGATTGTGTGGGTCGGCTTGTGTGGATCAGATTGTGTAGGTCAGATTGTGTAAGTCAGATTGTGTGGGTGAGATTGTGTGGGTCAGATTAGTTTGGTCAGATTAGTTGTGTCAGATTGTGTGGGTGAGATTGTGTGGGTCAGTTTAGTTGGGTCAGATTGTATGGGTCAGATTGTGTGGGTCATATTTGTTGGGTCAGATTGTGTGGGTCAGATGGTGTGGGTCGGATTGTTTATGTGATTGTTTACGTCACGTTGTTTTATGTTGATTCACCATGTTGGACATTTTGACCCATGAATGGAAGTCTGTTACAATTTAACACTGAACCTGGAACATTTTAAGAAGAAACATGACGTCATTATCCCGTAAATCTCTATGTACCGACTGAAACTTGCCCGAAGTGATAAATCAAAGATCACAACTTGCCTGAAGTCATAAGATGGAGGTCTTAAGTATCGAAATTCCCGTCTGCCAATCTCCTGATCATAAACACGATCTTGGATTGAAGTCAAACTCGTAAGCCTCAATCATGGGCAATCATGAGCAATTATGAGCAACCACGGTTTAAACTGGAGCAATATGCTTTCATATACACATTCTGAGGTTATTGTTTTGAGAAAATAAAACTAAACATGCGTGACGTCATAGCATGGCTCTGATCTACGACGTTCACCAGACAACACATAAAGTTTTTCCTATAAATTATTCTTTATGTCCATTTATTATTATTTTATTTTATACTAATTTTCTAATGACCCACCCGTTTTAACACCCCTGATTTATTTCACAAACTATTTCAGAAAAAAAGAAAAAGAAAAGATTTTGCACCAAACGCATTTACGATGTATTTTTTGTTAAAGATTTTTATTTAGCGCAGTTATCGGGAATTTTATTCCGTGAAATCAGTGTCATCATATTTCCTTCATCTTCCCCTAGAAAACCGGGTTTATGAGAGTTAGGGTTGGGGGTGGGGTGGTAGGGGCTGAAAATGTGAAAGAATGCGTTGACGACTCTATGGTGCCAAGTTTCAGTTCTATAAGATTGCGGAAAGTGGGTCAGTTAGCCGTCAGAAGATTTATAATAATAATAAAGTTCATTTCAAAAACACGCTTCATCCCCAAAGGCTCGAAGCGCGGTACAAAGTCAACAAAATACAAATCTATAATTTACCACATTTAAAACAAACGCAACACTACAAAAACTAATTACTAGAATACAATTGCAAAGCCTTTCTAGCCATTTCAACCCCAAGCAACACAGCCATTATGCATTAACTGGATAATAAGGTTGACAATCATCCCAGAAGGTGTTTGCCACCCACCCAGGAACACGCGAACAAAAGCGAAGTTCTTGTAAAGGATTTAATGCCGTCAGGTCGGCAGTTCTTGCCGTAGACATTAAAATATAGGCATGTTGTAAATGAAGTATCAGCAACACGTAACCTTTGACCCTTATACCCAAATGACATGTCAATAAATCAGCGGTTCTCAACCTGTGGGTCGCAAACCGTTTGGGGGTCGAACGACCCTTTCCCAAGGGTCACCCAAGACCATGGGAAAACGCATAGACCCTACAGTTATGAAGAGCAACGAGAAAAAAATTGTTGTTGTTGGGGGGTCGCCACAATACGAGGAACTGTGTTGAAGGGCGCGGCATCAGGAAGGTTGAGAACCACTGATTTAAATGATCTTTATTTGCTAGTACTTTACAGTTCTGCCCTAAAACAATGGTTCTTAAACCTGTGTTGTCTGTACTCGGTATTTCTTCAACTTGTGTTGTCTGTACTCGGTGGTTCTTATATTGTGTTTTCTGTACTCAATGGCTCTTAAATCTGTGTGTTGTCTGTACTTCTCATTTGAACTTATATTAGTAGTTATCAGAATGTCATAACATTGTCGTGTCAGTTTTTGAACTGAAGTTATGCCTTGACAGTTTGATGGAGACCCATTTATTTATTCTGTAATCTCTTTATTCCTTTTATACGTTTTTTTTTTTTTTTTTTTTTTTTTTTTTTTTTTTTTTTTTTTTTTTTTTTTTTTTTTTTTTTTTTTTTTAATTTATCTATGAATAATCTCCGATTGATCCCTGAATACGACAGCAAAGTCCTTCATAAATTTCACTGTGAGAACCCCTGGTATAAATACCAGCGAGTATTCGATCCCTCTCTCCTTTTTTTTTCCTCTCAATAATTTCGCCAGGGCTTATACCGAACATGACTCATTGTCCAACACCCAGCTTATCAGGGCCACTATGTATTCATGAGACAATCGAATGACGGTGGCGGACAGACTGGAATCAGGAAACCAAGGGAATACAACATTTGTGAGAAATACAAACATTCTTGAGGAACACAACATTTGAGCGGAATACAACATTTGAGAGGAATACGCCATTTTAGAGGAATACAACACTTGAGGGGAGTACAAGAGTTGAGTAATGAGAGGAATGCAGTAGTTTGGACGAGGACCGACGAGCTATCAGGTAAACAAGACAGTAAGTAACCTTGTGACGGTGCGCCGGTTCAAGGTAAATGTAACGATAACTGGGATATCGATGAGACAAGTGTTGCTGGCAGTGCATGTGTGCTGTCACAGGCCAGGCTCCGCGACATCGATTATCTGTCACGTCCATTTAAGTGTCTGGCACAGGGGTTCTAAAACGTTGTTTGCCAATAACAGCATTCATGTGTAATACAAGTACAACATTATTTGATAGAGCCAACAGTGGACCAGAAGAAAATTGATGGACGGCCGAGCGGGGCCATGTTGTCACCTTTATTGCCTTGCAACATGACGACTCCGACCTCGACTCTAAATGACGACTCCGACCTCGACTCTAAATGACGTCAGAAAGTAAACCAAATGTCAATGTTTGATATTTGTTGGTGCATTCCCATCGTATTAATCTAAGATTTTAACAATATAATTAAAAATAAAGGGATAATCTTCAGTACTTATAACCAAATTTATAAAGTGTCTTACATCACATCTTTAAGCCCCTAAAGTATCTTACGCCCATTCGGTCGTAGAGGTTGCTTGCTTGATGGTTCTAAGGTTAAGTTACACCTAACTCTTTTAACGAGCATCTCTTCCGTTGCTCTCGAATTAAGTATAAAGGTTGCAAAAACTAAAGTCAGGTATGCACACAAAAAAATGCATTCTTGTATTTTGAATTTATCCACACAAAAAAGTCTGGGGACTATAAAGATGTATGGGGCTAGAAAAGACGAGGGCGAAAGCATACCCTCAAGGGCGACACAACTGGAATGAATCTAGCTCTTGTCCCGCTGATGCGCAGTTAGAGATGTCTTTGATCATTGCTGTGGCTGGCAGTGACGCCTCCCACCCGAAAGTTTAAACTTTCTCCTTAAAATTATTTAAAAGATACACCAATCCCCACCCCCACCCCCTTTCCGCTCCTGCGCTTTTGGCGCCCTCAATTTCTGCCCAACTTACCGATATATTCTCGCCGATTTTGGAGCCGATAGATACACTGCCTAGTGCAGTAGCTAGTATGTGTATCATTGTCACCAGGGGGCGGTCAAAGATTTTTGCCTCTCTCCCTCTTACGATACAGAATCTGCAGTTGTCCGAAAATGCTGCACCTCCATATAAAGAACAAGTGAAGCCTGGATGGACCACCCCATACGCCCTTTTCTGCGCCATGGGCAGGGCCACCCCTTAACTACATCTCTTGTCACTGGCACAGGGCCACCCCTTAACTACATCTCTTGTCACTGGCACAGGGGCACCCCTTAACTACATCTCTTGTCACTGGCACAGGGCCACCCCTTAACTACATCTCTTGTCACTGGCACAGGGCCACCCCTTAACTACATCTCTTGTCACTGGCACAGGGCCACCCCTTAACTACATCTCTTGTCACTGGCACAGGGCCACCCCTTAACTACATCTCTTGTCACTGGCACAGGGCCACCCCTTAACTACATCTCTTGTCACTGGCACAGGGCCACCCCTTAACTACATCTCTTGTCACTGGCACAGGGCCACCCCTTAACTACATCTCTTGTCACTGGCACAGGGCCACCCCTTAACTACATCTCTTGTCACTGGCACAGGGCCACCCCTTAACTACATCTCTTGTCACTGGCACAGGGCCACCCCTTAACTACATCTCTTGTCACTGNCCCCTCAAAAAAAAAAAAAAATCACGAAAATCTTAAATGTTCCCTGGAGTAAATTGTCTGAAATAAAGACTGCACCCCACACTACCAGCCCCCTTCACACCATACTACAATACCCATATAATAACCACTACTCCCACCCCCTCCGCACCCACCTCGTTATCTCTACATCTAAGATAACAACAATTGACATCCACGATTTTTCATTAAGACAGAACATCCCGTGTTTTGACCTGTCGAGTCAATCAACCCTTGTTATTCTGGACTTGATTGGCGTCTATAATGGGCTGAACACCTGTAATGGCTTGTGTACCTGTTGTATTCCCTTACCTAACCAATTATCGGTCTGTCATCCTCTGACCAACTCATCAATTTACTAAACAAATGCACCCGGTCACTCATCCATCATACCCATCAATCCATGGATTTGTAAATGCATCCATGTATCCACAACCTAAACAAACTCAATTATTCATCAATATATCCATCCATTATCCATCTATATATTCAACCATTCTTTCATTCACCCATCCATCTTCCGTCCACCCATCCATCCTCTGTCCACCCATCCATCTTCTGTCCAGCCATCCATCCTCTGTCCACCCATTCATTCCTCCAGCTCTCTCCATATCTATCTGACTCCATCAGCTACTTGACCATCGAGCTGTTTGTCTTTCTATCAATCAAATAATTTTTATATCGAAGTATTATTTTGCCCACAAAATCATTTTATCTGTTTAATTCATCATCCAGTAATTTAGCCTGTCAATATGTCACTCCGAAATTCTGTCAATACATCACTGCATATTTCTGTCAATCTGTCAAGCCATATTTATGTCAAATTTTCAAGCCATATTTCTGCCATTCTGCCTCTGCATATTTCTGTCAATCTTTCGATGCTTACTTCTGTCGATCTGTCAAGCCATATTTCTGTCAGTCTGTCAAGCCGTACTTGTGTCACTCTGTCAAGCCATATACATGTCAAGCCATATTTCTGTCAGTCTGTCAAGCCGTACTTGTGTCACTCTGTCAAGCCATATACATGTCAAGCCATATTTCTGTCAGCCACTACGTATTTCCATAAGTCTAAAAGACTCGACCTTATATTTATTTTATCCACATCTGTCTGTCCATCTGTCTTTCTGCCCGTCTATCTGTCTCTCTGTCTGTCCATCTGTCTTTCTGCCCGTCTATCTGTCTCTTTGCACGCATAGCTGTCTGTATGTCTGTCTTTATTGATTATTCGGTTTATACACATACACACATCTCATCTTCAGAATCATCAGAACTTTCAATATTTCTTTCCATTGTTCAGTTCAATGCTCAGCACTATCACTATTTCCCAATCAAATCATTTTTTTTTTTTTTAAGTCGGTCACATTTTTTTGCTTCAACATCACCAGCCCCAGAACTCTCTCCCATCCTTACCGCCCCCCCTCCCCCCCCCCCCCCCCCCCCCGTTNTCCCGCAATGCCACTTGGGCTACCCCGGACTAGCTGGCTAGACGACCGGATGGCACGCAACGCCTTGTTGTGCGCATGCCCGGATGTTATCAACTCGATAGAAACCATCAGCTGAAACTTTCAATATCATGACGTCAATTTTTATATTAACAAATTATTTCTTGATTTACTTAGCTATCAATTTATCATCTTCTTTTTTTTTTGTCTACTTTGAATATCAGTTTTTCATCTAATATCACTTTTCTGATTTAAACATTGAATATTTTGCAGTAAAAAGAAAAAAAATTAGTGTGACGACGACGCTGCTGGTTTGCTGACCAAAAAACTTCGAAATTATTTGCGTACTTTACTATTACTCTGTGTACTTTCCACAATCGTTATTCGCCCAACATGTACTTTACAAGTATGTTCTCCCAGAATCCCGGAACCAGACCACCTTCTCATAACTGTTCTAAATGCCCCCTCTATAGATATATACATACACCTCTCCCTCTCTCTCCCCCTTTTTCTCTTCCTCTTTTTCTCACTCCCTCTTCCTAACTCTCCTTCTTTCTAACTCTGCCTCTTTCTCTCTATCTCTCTCTCTCTCTCCTTCTTTTCCTCTCTCTCTGTCTATTCCCTTTCTCTTCCTCTTTCTCTCACTCCGTCTTCCTATCTCCCCTTCTTTCTCTCCCTCTCTCTCTGCCTCTTTCTCTCTCTCTCTCTCCCCCTTCTCCCTTTCCCTCTTTCTCTCTCTCCTTCTTTATCTTTATTCCCCTTTCCAACTCTCTCTCCATTTTTATCTCTCTTCCTCTTTCTCTCTCTCTCTCCCTCTCGCTCTCCTTCTCTCTTTCACACTTCTCAATGTATTATAACGATGTACTTTCGATTTTAAAAAAAATAGAAAATTTTAAAAAAACGGAAACGCAATTAATCAATCTCCCATTATGGGATTTCCACGACCTGGTTAGACTGCCTCGCTCTCACATCTCCACATCTCCCCCAAACCTCAACCCACAGACACACACACACACCAATTTCCCACAGACGATAAGCGCCTAATCTGCATCATCCCGCCATCAATCTAACGCACATTATTGATTTTTAATCGATCATGAATTCCAATGAATTATTGATTAAATCGCCAATAGTGTTCAAGCTTCGCTGTCAGTCACGGCATACATGGAGGGCCACCCGAGGCACTCAAACCCCGCCCCCCCACACACACACACATATACACACACACACATACACCCACACAAACACACACTTTCCACACAACATCAAACATATCACTGTAGAGATGAAGGGCGTACACCATTTAGTTATTATAAAATCGAATCAACTGGTACAGCTAAAACAGACATGGTGGTGCTGTTGACCGCCCCCCCCCCACACCACCTCTCCCGTCCAAAGACTTTTTGTTTTTTATTTCACTCTTGGAACCGCTAATGCTCGCCTCTCTCTTATCGGCTCCATTTCTCTGTAACCATTATATCACAGCTGGGTACACGGATTGCGTGACTAAGATTAGGGCCCGAAGGTTGACTCGACCCAACTCTTGGAGACCAGTGAACATTTCTTTAACTACTGCATTAGGTAACAAGGGGGGGGGGGGAGTTGAATAGTATGTTTTTATACGTTATTTGTAACTGTATGACTATTGTAACATTGTGAAAATTCAATGGATGAAGTTCAATTGTATTTATTTTCTCCTAGGCTGGGGGAGGAAGTGGGGTGGAGGCGGTAAGATTTCGACAGCAAAGTTCTGTCAGGTGAATACAAAAATGCTCGGTCTAACTGAATAATTTTTTTTTAATGGACAGAAATGTCATGTTCATTAATTTGTTCATTTATGTGCTCATTAATGTGTTCACTGGTTTGTTCATTGATTTGTGCATTAAATTTATAATTCATTTGTTCATAATAATACAACATAACCTGCATAACCTGCATACAACACGCATTACTACATACGGCATACAACAACGTACATTACTACATACAAAATACATGACCAATAATTCTCTGAGCAAATAGCCAATCACATTCTGAGCATGTAGCATACCATCTCTGGGCAAGTAGCCAATCATTCTCTGAGCATCAAGCCAATCATTATCTGAGGATTTGCCAATCATTCTCTGAGCATCTAGCCAATCATTCTCTGAGCATCTAGCCAATCATTCTCTGAGCATCTAGCCAATCATTCTCTGAACAACCTGTGTGTTATAGTTATGGTTACCTGTGTGTTATAGTTATGGTTACCTGTGTATTATACTTATGGTTTCTTGTTTGTTATACTTATGGTTTCCTGTGTGTTATACTTATGCTTTTCAGTGTGTTATAGTTATGGTTACCTGTGTGTTATAGTTATGGTTGCATGTGTGTTAAACTTATTGTTATACTTATTGTTTCCTGTGTGTTATAGTTCTGGTTACCTGTGTGTTATAGTTATGGTTTCCTGTGTGTTATAGTTATGGTTTCCTGTGTATTATAGTTATGGTTTCCTGTGTCTTATAGTTATGGTTTCCTGTGTGTTATAGTTATGGTTTCCTGTGTGTTATAGTTATGGTTTCCTGTGTGTTATAGTTATGGTTTCCTGTGTCTTATAGTTATGGTTTCCTGTGTGTTATAGTTATGGTTTCCTGTGTGTTATAGTTATGGTTTCCTGTGTGTTATAGTTATGGTTTCCTGTGTATTATAGTTATGGTTTCCTGTGTGTTATAGTTATGGTTTCCTGTGTCTTATAGTTATGGTTTCCTGTGTCTTATAGTTATGGTATCCTGTGTCTTATAGTTATGGTTTCCTGTGTCTTATAGTTATGGTTTCCTGTGTCTTATAGTTATGGTTTCCTGTGTGTTATAGTTATGGTTTCCTGTGTCTTATAGTTATGGTTTCCTGTGTGTTATGGTTATGGTAGTCTGCGTAATCGGGTTTAGGTGGGTATGAATTCTCTAAACACAATCATGGTGATAACGTTAGCAGCCCCTAACCACCACAACATACACCATATACTAAACAAAGCCACGGCAATGATCCCATGGCCCATAAGCCATAATTTTAGCTAAATGTCTTTAAATAATATGTTTATTCTTTATATATATATATATGTAAATGTATATGTTTTATTTATTTATTAATTTTTTAGTTGATGATTTCGTCTCATTAATTTATTGACATTCCTGTTTATACTTGGCATGACCGTTTATGCTTAACACTTCTGTTTATACTTGACATTACCGTTTATGCTAACACTTCTGTTTATACTTGACATGACCTTGTATGCCTAACACTTCTGTTTATACTTGACATTACCGTTTATGCTTAACACTTCTGTTTATACTTGACATTACCGTTTATGCTTAACACTTCTGTTTATACTTGACATGACCGTTTATGCTAAACACTTCTGTTTATATTTGACATTACCGTTTATGCTAACACTTCTGTTTATACTTGACATGACCGTGTATGCCTAACACTTCTGTTTATACTTAACATGACCGTTTATGCTTAACATTTCTGTTTATACTTGACATGACCGTTTATGCTTAACACTTAATTTATACTTGACATTACCGTTTATGCTAACACTTCTGTTTATACTTGACAGAGGGAAATGTCCAAATTTGTTATATTAACATATCATAGATTATTCTCCCCCACCCCCTCAAAATCCGAAAATATCATAAATACTCATTCAATATCCGAGCATGTCATCATAGATCACTCCCTCAAATATCCGAACATATCATAGATTACTCCCTCCAATATCCGAATATATAAATACTCATCCGAAATCCGAACATATCATAAATACTCATCCAATATCCGAACATATCATAAATACTCATCCAATATCTCGATCATATTTTAAATACTCATCCAATATCCGAACATATCATCAGCTCCTATTGAGCATGGCCTCAAAGTTTACCTTGGGAATATATGGAATTCTGGTCCCAGTTGGTCTTGAATATGTTTGTGATGCCTCCCCCCCCCCCCACAACCAGCAGATCTCGACATTGTCATATAACGGGTTACCATCGGCCTTTAACGCATTCAACAAAACTATCAGTCTCCCAGCGATCAAACAGGTGTTTAATAACCTTTGCCCCCCCCTCCTCCCCACTCCACCAGCATCTGAATTAGAGCAGGTGCGCACAGATGGACGAACCAATACACTTATCTCTCACACAAACAGATGGACGAACCAGTACACATGTCTCCCACACAAACAGATGGACGAACCAATACACACATCTCCCACACAAACAGATGGACGAACCAATACACATGTCTCCCACACAAACAGATGGACGAACCAATACAAATGTCTCCCACACAAACAGATGGACGAACCAATACACACGTCAACCACACAAACAGATGAAAGAACCTATACACACGTCTCCCACACAAACAGATGGAAGAACAAATATACACGTCTCCTACACAAACAGATGGACGAACAAATACACACGTCTCCCACACAAACAGATGGATGAACCAATACACACGTCTCCCACACAAACAGATGGACGAACTAATACACACGTCTCCCACACAAATAGATGGACGAACGAATACACACGTCTCCCACACAAACAAATGTAAGAACCAATACACACGTCTCCCACACAAACAGATGGAAGAACAAATACACACGTCTCCCACACAAACAGATGGAAGAACAAATACACACGTCTCCTACACAAACAGATGGACGAACCTATACACACGTTTCCCACATAATTAGATGGAAGAACAAATGCACACGTCTTCTACACAAACAGATGGACGAACCAATACACACGTCTCCCACACAAACAATTGGATGAGCCAATACACACGCTCCCACACGAACAGAGGGACGAACGCACGGTTATTGTATAATACGGAATAAAAGAATGTTTAAGATTTGTTTCGTTAAACTGTCTTGGGTTGTTTTTAGTGTTGGAAAAAAATTGAAAAGTGTGTGGGGGTCGGGGGAGAAAAAAAAGTGGATGGGGGGGGGGGGTTTCTTCCACTGTGTAATTAAATTGACCGAGTATAAGTTTGAATAGTATTTATTTTAGCTTTATTGTAAATGTTTTTGATAGAGTTCTAAGTCAAAACTGTAAGAAACTAAACTTAAAATGACATTTTAAAGCATGTCTCGATTTCTAGGCGCTGGTCTGTCATAGACATGTCATTACCAGCCCCATCACCTGTCTCGTGTGAGACGCCCTGGTTTGACAACCAGTCAGGTGTAAGACCCCCCCCCCCCAACCAAAACTGTAAGAAACTAAACTTAAAATGTCATTTTAAAGCATGTCTCGATTTCTGGGCGCTGGTCTGTCATAGACATGTCATTACCAGCCCCCTCACCTGTCTCGTGTGAGACGCCCTGGTTTGACAACCAGTCAGGTGTAAGACCCCCCCCCCCCAACCACTTGCCGGTATAAACAGCCTGTCTGGCGGACCTGATCAAACCGAAAGAGTTGACACAATCTCAACCAACATGTCCGGCCGCCGAGCCTCGGCCCAATACAATTTGGTGCATGGACAAGATCGATAACCCAGTTAAGGTTTTGTGTTCCGCTTCCCTCTCCCCCTCGGCTAGTTTCTCCCTTGTCTTATTTCCCCTGTGTCCCGTCCCCCCTCCTCCCACCGCTCTGATCCCAAACATCCTTCAGGGGCACTGAAGCCTCTCCTTTAACCCCTTGCACTCCCTTCAACTCCAAGTCTGGCAACTCTGAGTCGCTAAGCCTTGCCCGCCATGTTCTCCACCCTCATATCATTCCAGTTAAATTTCATCAAAGCCGATACACTTTCTTCTCGTGCTCCTCTTCAACCTCGCACCCACTAGTTCAGTGGCTCTCAACCTCCCTAATGCCGCGACCCTTTAAGACAGTTCCTCATGCTGTGGTGACCCCCAACCATAAAATTATGTTCGTTGCTACTCCATAAAGATGTGCTTGCCGATGGTCCTAGGCGGCCCTTGTGTAAGTGTCGTTCGACCCCAAAATGGGTCGTGACCCACATGTTAGGAACTGCTGTACTAGTGGAATAAGCCAGTTCCCTGACTTCTCTGTGGAACTCGGTTCCTGGAATATTCCAATATTTCAATACTTTCCCCTTGTTAGATTTTTTTTTTTTTTTTAAAGCGTTTTGCTACAAAGTTTCATTATTCCATCTTTCAAATATGCATCTGAGCTGTTTGTTATGCTGAAACAACAAGAATTGTACCATTTTAAAATTAATGCAACTCCATCTTAAAGAAACAAATGGTATTTTATTCAAAAGTTTGAAGAACTAATGCACAAAAAAGTCAACATTTTTCACGTCTCAAAATTTTAATTAATTGTTTGATTTTATTTTTTTTTCTTTGACATTTCCTGCAGTTTTGAATTATTTGCCGTGCATTGGACTTTAGGATTAGTGTGACTTGACCATCCATGGAATAGCTGGATGGCTTGACAATCCATTGAATAGCTGGATGAACTTGGCCACCCATTTAATAGCTGGATGGCTTGACCATCAAGTTGAGCTCATGGATCATAAAACCTTAAATTGAGTCTAAGAACGGGCCATACATACAGAGGCGTAGCGAGGGGGGGCGCAGGGGAGGGGGACAGATGTCCCCGGGCGCCAGGTAGTTAGGGGCGCCAAAATGCGCTTTGATATTATTTTATTGATGAAAATAATGGGTTTGAGAGTTTAAAAAAAGAAAAAGGGGCGCTTTAAAATGGATCTTGTCCCCGGGCGCCAATCACCCTCGCTACGCCCCTGCATACATATGCCGTGAATCACAACCAAAGGTGTTTACGTTTGCGGATTAAAAAAAAACAACTTCCGGCAACAATAAATTGTAAGTTGTTTAACTAGTTGCTATTTCCCGTCGTAGCTTCATCTGTCCTGTCCTGTGTTCTGACAAAAGGCTCTTATTCCTAGCCGAAATGTTCTTATCTTATTGTCCTGCCTTTCGATAAAGGCTTCCACAATCCTTGTTCTACTATTTCCTTTAGATTTCAGTTATCAATAATATATGTGAGATTGGGGGGGGGGGGGCGACGTCTCCAGAGCGGAGTATTAAATACGGATCAAACAACAGTATATTTGATAGGCTTTAATATATATATACATATATATATTATATTATTTTTTAAACCAGGTATTGGTGTCCCGAAATATAATTTCTTTTCTATATCATTGCTTTGAAAAAGCAATTACCTTTGCAAAGCCCAAATATGGAACTCATAAGATAATTGGTGTAACAAATTATAAACAAATTAGTATATCATCAATAATTCATTTTTTAAATTCCAAACAATAGTAAACCGGTGGATTCGTGATCCAATACAATTTTTACAACACCCGACTTAGGCCAAAATTAATCGAATTTGCAACTTGAGCAAACCGTACTCGATCTTGTCGACTTAAGCAAAATGTACTCTAACTTGACAACTTAAGCAAAACGTACTCGATCTTGACGAATTACGGCAAAAGTAATCGACCTAGCCGCTGCCACTCCAACATTTGTACCATAAACTTCGCCGCCTTTCTCCGCCTGTCTTTCCGAAACCATCGATTTTTTCCGTGTGATGACGTCATCATATGTTGTGTACACCCCAGAAATTTCCAAGAATTATTTGACACCGTCAAGAAACCTTGGGATCTATTTTTTTTTTTAATTTGTTTTTTTTTGTTTTTCTTCCTTCTCTCCTGCGTCCAACCCTTCTCTCCTGCGTCCAACCCTTCTCATCCCCGGGTTGGCGGGCAGGTTGTTGTTTTCTTTTTCCATTTATCCCCGTGAGAGCAAAATAGCATGAGTCGGCAAAATGGTTCGATTTCTAATCAATAACTGGGTGCCATTGGTTCTCTCAGCAACGTGGAGTGCAGAGTTCTGAGAAAGGAATGCGGGCATCACGAGCCGTTAGGATCGATCGATTCAAAGATTCAGTTTGAGAGGCCTAGTTGTTACGTGTATGACGTCATGATGGTGATGGAGTCTAGCGTATCAGAGGTTATACACTTCTTGAAAGTTGATTTCATAAATTAACATTTAGTCATTTCTTATTTCATAATGTAAGAGTCCTCTCTTATTTCATGATGTAATAGTTAGCCATTTCTTATTTCATAATGTAAGAGTCATCTCTTATTTCATGATGTAATAGTTAGGCATTTCTTATTTCATAATGTAAGAGTCCTTTCTTATTTCATGATTTAATAGTTAGTTATTTCTTATCTATTACTTCCTTGGTGGCCCTTGGTTTGATCTAGAATTCAGAATGAGACACTCAAAGTGTCCAAGCCTCACCCTCTTCTTTTCTTATCTCAAATCAGCCCGATGTATCTTTGATACGCCATTGACAAATTCAATCCGGTCTCTCTTTGATGCAACTTGAGAAAGTCAAACAGATGTATCTTTGTTGCACCTTTGAGAAACTCAATCCCGTGTCTCTTTGATGCTCCCCTGACAAAGTCAAACCCGTGTCTCTTTGATGCTCCCCTGCCCGTGTCTCTTTGATGCTCCCCTGACAAAGTCAAACCCGTGTCTCTTTGATGCTCCCCTAACAAAGTCAAACCCGTGTCTCTTTGATGCTCCCCTGCCCGTGTCTCTTTGATGCTCCCCTGCCTGTGTCTCTTTGATGCTCCCCTGACAAAGTCAAACCCGTTTCTCTTTGATGCTCCGTTGACAAAGTCAAACCCGTGTCTCTTTGATGCTCCCCTGCCCGTGTCTCTTTGATGCCCCCCTGACAAAGTCAAACCCGTGTCTCTTTGATGCCCCCCTGACAAAGTCAAACCCATGTCTCTTTGATGCTCCGTTGACAAAGTTAGTCCGGTGTCTCTTTGATGCTCCCCTAACAAAGTCAAACCCGTGTCTCTTTGATGCTCCCCTGACAAAGTCAAACCCGTGTCTCTTTGATGCTCCGTTGACAAAGTTAGTCCGGTGTCTCTTTGAAGCTCCCCTGACAAAGTCAAACCCGTGTCTCTTTGATGCTCCCCTGACAAAGTCAAACCCATGTCTCTTTGATGCTCCGTTGACAAAGTCAAATCCGTGTCTCTTTGATGCTCCCCTGACAAAGTCAAACCCGTGTCTCTTTGATGCTCCCCTGACAAAGTCAAACCCGTGTCTCTTTGATGCTCCCCTGACACAGTCAAACCCGTGTCTCTTTGATGCTCCCCTGACAAAGTCAAACCCGTGTCTCTTTGATGCTCCCCTGACAAAGTCAAACCCGTGTCTCTTTGATGCTCCCCTGACAAAGTCAAACCCGTGTCTCTTTGATGCTCCCTCCAATTTCTTCACCTCTTCCATATTTCCTCCGACTCTGCATGCTAAGATGACACACTGCTCCAATCTCACCCTATTCTGGTGACTCCCTGCTCTGATGGTACTCTTTTATAGTGGCTCCCTGCTCTGATGGCACCTTGCTCTGATGGTACCCTGCTCTGATGGCACCCTGTGACATCCAGTTCTAGTGACATCAAGCACTGAGTGTACCCTTGTCTCGTGGCACCCTGTTCTGAGGGTACCCTGCTCTGATGGCACCCTGTGACATCCAGTTCTAGTGACATCAAGCACTGAGTACCCTGGTCTCGTGGCACTCTGTTCTGCTGGTACCCTGCTCTGATGGCACCCTATGACATCCAGTTCTAGTGACATCAAGCACTGAGTGTACCCTGCTCTGATGGCACCCTGTGACATCCAGTTCTAGTGACATCAAGCACTGAGTGTACACTGCGTACCCTGGTCTCGTCTCACCCTGTTCTGGTGGTACCCTGCTCTGATGGCACCCTGTGACATCCAGTTCTAGTGACATCAAGCACTGAGTGTACCCTGCTCTGATGGCACCCTGTGACATCCAGTTCTAGTGACATCAAGCACTGAGTGTACCCTGCTCTGATGGCACCCTGTGACATACAGTTCTAGTGACATCAAGCACTGAGTACCCTGGTCTCGTGGCACCCTGTTCTGAGGGTACCCTGCTCTGATGGCACCCTGTGACATCCAGTTCTAGTGACATCAAGCACTGAGTGTACCCTGCTCTGATGGCACCCTGTGACATACAGTTCTAGTGACATCAAGCACTGATGGTACCCTGGTCTCGTGGCACTCTGTTCATGTATTTAACTGACTGAACCCTGTCAAATGCGTGATATTCCGCCCCCCCCCCCAAGGGTGTCATCCAATGCGGTCCACTCCCCCTAGTAACGCCACTGTGTGGGCGCCAATTTTTGTGTGTTTCTTTCTAATTGAAAAGAAAATTATTTTGACGTCAGTATCATAAGATAACATGCGTCAGCACTTTAAATCAATTTGTGCAAGAATGAATATCATTGAAAAAATGCCAATCATTGTCAGAAAGACCTTCCCTCCTCCACGTTATGTGACATGTCATTACTGAAGTGATTTAAAGAAAGCGACATGACGATATATTTAATGATCGGCTCATGGTTTTATGTAACGCTTTTAATTTAAAATGACATGTTCATTAAAGAATTGACTTTATTTTAAAATGACATGTTCATTAAAGAATTGACTTCATTTTAATTGTCATGTTCATAATAGAATTGAGTTTATTTTAAATGACATGTTCACTAAAGAAATGACTTTATTTTAAAATGGCATGTTCATTAAAGAAAAGACTTTGTTTTGAAATGATGTGTTCACTTAAGAATTAACTTCATTTAATTGTCATGTTCATAACAGAATTGACTTTAGTTTAAAATGATATGGCATGAAAGAATTAACTTTATTTTTAATGAAATGTTCGTTAAAGAATTGACTTTATTTTAAAATGACATGTTCAAGAGAGCATTTCGTATCTCTTTTCAAATAACAGTTTTGATTTTCTTTCTAAATATTTTAATTGGACTTCACAGATGTTGATAATTTTTATCAATACATTTTGATTGTATCATTTTATATTCTGTTTACACCGGAAGACATTCATTTGTGAATTGCTGAACCAATAGCGAAGTATTTTTTTTGTGTTGTTTTTTTTTTTACTCCTGATTACCCTGTAAGTGTATTTAAACAAGAAAGTAACTAAACACTTCAAACAATGTACTTGACATTATGCGCGTAACATAATGCTCTTAACATTATATCCTTAAAATAGTGTACTCAAAATAATGTACTTAAAATAACGTACGTAACATAATGCTCTTAACATTATATCCTTAAAATAGTGTACTCAAAATAATGTACTTAAAATAACGTACGTAACATAATGCTCTTAACATTATATCCTTAAAATAGTGTACTCAAAATAATGTACTTAAAATAACGTACGTAACATAATGCTCTTAACATTATATCCTTAAAATAGTGTACTCAAAATAATGTACTTAAAATAACGTACGTAACATAATGCTCTTAACATTATATCCTTAAAATAGTGTACTCAAAATAATGTACTTAAAATAACGTACGTAACATAATGTTCTTAACATTATATCCTTAAAATAGTGTACTCAAGATAATGTACTTAAAATAACGTACGTAACATAATGTACTTAAAATGACGTGCTTAACAGAGTTGACTTCATATAATGGAATGTTTTGTTGTTGGTGTTCTTTTTTTTTGTGGATGAAGCGTGTTTTTGAAATGAACTTTATTATTATTATTATTAAATAGATGCATGGCTGCGTCCTGGGTAGATTCGTATGCATTAAATAGACGCATGACTGCGTCCTGGGTAGATTCGTAATTTTTTTTTTTGTGTTTTTTTGTTTTTTTTTTATTTTATTTTGGGGGGTGGGGTGGTACAATTTTGTCATCTTCATTATGTTACATCTGTCGTGGTTTTTTTTATATCATTTTATATAAATTTCCACCTGGTTCCTTTACATCATCACCTTCGTGTGACTCCATCAACAAGGAAGGGTCAAAGCTCAAGGTCTATCTTTTAAAAAAGACAACATTAATTGTTGTATCTGTTGTCCACCTCTGTTTAGTGTCGGGTAGCTGAACTTAGGGTTACTTCCCCTTATCTAATTCTACCAACTCCATATTGCCCGAGTCATCAAAATGGCTACAGTGTTGACTTGAGTGACGCATTTTTTTACATATAAAATGGACACCGGTGATGTGGAAAGACCGAGAGAAATGCCAGGAAATTCCCCGCAGATTTATTGAACTGTCAATCACGGGAGCTGTACCATGTCTACCCGCCCCACCCCCCACCCCACCTCTTTTTCCAGCAAGAACGTCGCGCGCACGCACACATACATCTCAAACTATATCTCACTATCGTTCTCTCTCACACACACGGAAATCATAAAACTATCTCTCAATATCTTTATGTGTCTTTCTCTGTCTCACACAGACACTCACAACAAACAAATAGATATCACTATTTCTCTCTCACACACACAAAACACACAACTATCTGTATCTTTCTCCCTCTGTCTCACTCACGCACACATAAATATCACTATCTCTCACACACACACTC
Organism: Lymnaea stagnalis; assembly: GCA_964033795.1. NCBI lineage: Eukaryota > Metazoa > Mollusca > Gastropoda > Lymnaeidae > Lymnaea > Lymnaea stagnalis. Next base: position 1,540,629 of record CAXITT010000075.1, read on the forward strand.
AGACACACACATAAACACTCGCACACACAGATCTCTCTCCTAGCAGTCACAAAATGTTGTTTGATTGTGTCATTGGGTTTCTCCAATCAATGCATGTGACATCGATCAATTCCATGATCTTAGACAAATCACAATCATTTTAATCTTTGTGAAGAATTGGAGATGAAATTGAGACTCCAGCTATAAGATAAGAATTCTGACCACGCATCCGACTCTTGGTGTACGTCACTGGACTCCTGGTGTATTTCATCTGACTCCTGGTGTATGTCATCTGACTCCTGGTGTATGTCACTTCCCACTGGACTCCTTGTGTATGGCACTGCCAACTGGACTCCTGGTGTATGTCATCTGACTCCTGGTGTATGTCATCTGACTATTGATGTATGTCACTGGTCTCCTGGTGTATGTCACTGGTCTCCTGGTATATGTCATCTTACTCCTGGTGTATGTCATCTGGCTCCTGGTGTATATCATATGACTCCTCGAGTTTGTCAGCTGACTATCAATGTATGTAATTGGTCTCCTCGTGTATGTCATCTTACTGCTGGTGTATATCATCTTACTCTTGGTGAATGTCATCCGAGTTCTGGTGTATGTTCTCCGACTCCTGGTGTATATCATGTGACTCCTGGTGTATGTCATCTGAATCATCGGGTTAGTCATCTGACTATTGATGTATGTCACTGGTCTCCTGGTGTATGTCATCTTACTCCTGGTGTATTTCATCTGACTCCTGGTGTATGTCATCAGACTCCTGGTGTATGTCATCTGAATCCTGGTGTATGTCATCAGACTCCTGGTGCATGTCACTGGACTCCAGTAAATAATGTTACTCTCAAATAATTATCGGTAGTTTTAAACTATAGAACTCTATGTCATTTCGTTAATTCTAATTCCGGAATTTGAAATCTTTCTCTGACATTAAATCGACCCTTCACCTTACCACAATTGTCTGAAGAACCTCTCAGACCTCACCCCCCCCCCTCTTCCTATCCCATCCTCTCCAATATTACGTCCCAACACAACTCCTAGGTTCCAGATTCTAGATTGTCCGACGTGGCGATGTATTCTTAGTAACAATGTCATCACCCGTATTGATCAGAGACCCGTGCCTTGAGTCTTGGAGGGCTGACGTAGGCAATTTCTTGTAGGTCTGCTATTTTCCCTGTCTGTTTATTAAATGTCTGTGCTCTTTTCTCTTGTCTTCTCCTGTTGGTTGTTTCGATTGCATTTCCTATTTTGTATTTTTTTTTCTGACTAGTAGTTTGCCTGTCTTTGTCTGCCTAGTGCCTTGTCTGTCTTTTGTTACTCATACGGCTTCCATTGGATGAAGAACATCAGACGTCTAGATCAGGGGGCTCTCAACCAGGAGGTAACCCTCTGGGGGTGCAGGAGGCAGCGTCGAGGGGGGGGGGTCACAAAGTTAAGAAACTCTGGTCTAGAACTCTACTTGCAGTCACACCACCCTAAATGAGCTAGTTATTATTTCTGTCTCTCGTCACCAAAATGTCTAGCGGAGAGGTCGGTAAACCCTGGGCAGGATTGGGGGGGGGGGGTCGGGGGGGTAGCCCAAAAGGTTGGGCGACCCCTGGACCAGTGACAAATTATTTCTGTCTCTCGTCACCAAAATGTCTAGCGGAGAGGTCGGTAAACCCTGGGCAGGATTGGGGGGGGGGGGTCGGGGGGATAGCCCAAAAGGTTGGGCGACCCCTGGACCAGTGTCATGTCCTATTTATAACGGAGGCTGTGCCGTAACAACTGTCCGGTCCTGAGGTTGCTTCTCGACCACTCACCGCTTTGTATTACAATTTCGCTGAGTTTCAAAGAATCGCACAATATTCTCGATCTATCTCTAACATGCACACTCACTCTCTCTCTTATTTTTGTACTCTCTCTCTCTCTCTCTCTCTCTCTCTCTCTCTCTCTCTTACTCTTTTTCTCTCTCGTTTCCTCTCTCTTACACTCTCTCTTTCTCTTTACTCTCTTTTTCTTCCTCTCTCTCTTCCTCTCGCTCTCTTACTCTCCCTCTTTCTTACTCTCTACTTCTTACTCTCTATCACTCTCTCTTACTCTCAAACTCTCTTTCCCTTGCTGTCTTCTCACGCCCTACACTCCATCAAATACTTGTATCCACCTTTGAATGTCTACGACTGCTAATTCCTACATGTTGGTGCTATTTCTTACTCTCAGGGGAAAAAAGGGAAGGGGGCTGAAAGGAATGGAGTTCTCAAAAAAATATAAATCTCAAAATTTTAGAATAAAAGCATCGTAAATTCACCGAATAAAGTTAAGTTTTTGACTTCATCCGAATTTCAACCTTTAGCTGCAGTTTTGAAAATCTGCCGAGTCTGCCCGAGTCTGCCCCGAGTCAGCCCGAGTCAGCCCGAGTCTGCCCCGAGTCAGCCCGAGTCAAACTGAGTGAGCCTCAGACTCGGACGAAATAGCTCTATATGAGCACCCGGTCAACTAAAGCCCATTTGGGACTGGTCGTGTGGTGACTCTATCAGTGAGTTGCTCTGATGGTCACGTGACACCCGTGCGGGACCCCGGGACTGTTGGTCCACGAACGCGTCCACGGCCGTATGCACGTTTGCCTCCACCCCCCCCCCCAACTGGAGACCTACGGACATGAAATTACGGGCTCCCCATCCGGAGTGGACAATGACATTTGACCAGGCTGGACACGCCCACGGCGATTGGCTGGTCGGTCAAATACTCATTATACCGGTCAGTCTTTGTTCTAGCCGTGGTGAATGGTGAATGGTGAATGGTGAGTTGTCACCACACACACATTACAGGGTTAACTCTACAAGGTACTTCTGTGGGTTTGAGAAAAACATTCTACAGGACACTTCTGTGGGTTTGAGAAACATTCTACAGGACACTTTTGTGGGTTTGAGAAACTGTCTACAAGACACTTCTGTGGGTTTGAGAAACATTCTACAGGACACTTCTGTGGGTTTGAGAAACTGTCTACACGATACTTCTGTGGGTTTGAGAAACATTCTACAGGACACTTCTGTGGGTTTGAGAAACATTCTACAGGACACTTCTGTGGGTTTGAGAAACATTCTACAGGACACTTCTGTGGGTTTGAGAAAAATTCTACAGGACACTTCTGTGGGTTTGAGAAACTGTCTTTGAAACACATGGGGGGGGAGACTCTTTACAGGGAACTTAGGGGTGGCATTCTCTACGTGATACTTCTGGGGGTTTAGGAAACTGTCTACAGGTTACTTGGGAAGAGTCTTTACAGGACACTTCAGGAGGCTTGAGAAACTCTCTACAGGACGCTTCTGTGGGTTTTGGAAAATCTCTACAGGAAATCTCTGGGTCTTTAGAGGGGAGCACTGGTGGAGATTGGTGGGTTGGATTCACAAGTGTCAGTGGTCCTTTGATTACAACTTAACAGGCAACAAGCGGAAAGATAAGTCAACGGACAGATACGTCAACGGACAGATAAGTCAACGGACAGAAAGTCAATGGACAGATTCGTCATCGGATAGATAAGTCAACGGAAAGATAAGTCAACGGAAAGATATGTCAACAACAGATAAGTCAACTGAAAGATGAGTTAACGGACAGATACGTTAACGGACTGATAAGTCAATGAAAAAAAAGTTTACGGGTAGATATGTTAACCACAGATAAATCAACAGAAAGATAAGTCTATGGACAGACAGGCCAGCGAATGAAACAGCAAACACAAGCTATTCTTTCTAACGATACATGGTTTATTGATGAATGATTCCTAGTTTATTGGCAAGTGCATTGTGAGTCCAACTGATTCATTTATGGCAATATTACCATGATAGTCGGAATTTAAAACCTAATTGGTCTGATGGTGTCAACACACTGATGTTTGTTGGTGGGGTGCCCTGGTCACATTGACGTTTGGTGGCGGGATGCCCTGGTCACACTGACGTTTGGAAACGTGGGTGCCCTGGTCACATTGATGTATGGTGGGGGGTAGCCCTGGTGATATTGACGTTTGTTGGTGGGGTGCCCTGGTCAAATTGACGTTTGTTGGTGGGGTGCCCTGGTATCATTGATGTATGGTGGGGGGTAGCCCTGGTGATATTGACGTTTGTTGGTGGGGTGCCCTGGTCACATTGGTGTATGGTGGGGGGTAGCCCTGGTGATATTGACGTTTGTTGGTGGGGTGCCCTGGTCACATTGACGTTTGGTGGGGAGTGCCCTGGTCACATTGACTTTTGGTGGTGGGGTGCCATGGTCACATTGACGTTTGTTGGTGGGGTGCCCTAGTCANCCCTGGTCACATTGACGTTTGGTGGTGGGGTGCCCTGGTCACATTGACGTTTGGTTGCGGGTGCCCTGGTCACATTGACGTTTGGTGGGGGGTAGCCCTGGTCACATTGACGTTTGGAAACGTGGGTGCCCTGGTCACATTGACGTTTTGTGGCGGGGTGCCCTGGTCACATTGACGTTTGGTGGGTGGGTGCCCTGGTAACATTGACGTTTGGTGGTGGGGTGCCCTGGTCACATTGGCGTTTGGTTGCGGGTGCCCTGGTCACATTGACGTTTGGTGGGGGGTAGCCCTGGTCACATTGACGTTTGGAAACGTGGGTGCCCTGGTCACATTGACGTTTTGTGGCGGGGTGCCCTGGTCACATTGACGTTTGGTGGTTGGGTGCCCTGGTAACATTGACGTTTGGTGGTGGGGTGCCCTGGTCATATTGACGTTTGGTGGCCGGGTGCCCTGGTCCCATTGACGTTTGGTGGGGGATAGCCCTGGTCACATTGACGTTTGGAAACGTGGGTGCCCTGGTCACATTGACGTTTGGTGGCGGGGTGCCCTGGTCACATTGACGTTTGGTGGTGGGATGCCCTGGTCACAATGATGTTTGGTGGTGGGGTGGGAGGTGCCCTTCTTGTTTGCGTTCAAAACTTCTCGGGACTACTTCAATAAAAATCAACTAATTTTAATAGAATATAAATATTTATATCTTTAACCAAATATTTAGAGTGTGTGGTGGTTTTGGTGACTGAATGTGTCGCTGATAAAATTGATTAGATGAGACGAGATGAGGAGAGGTGAGACGAGATGAGACGAATTGATACAAGATGAGAATACGTAAGAGGAGATTTCAATTGTACTGGGTCAGACAATGTGAGCAGATTTTTATTGAATATGATAAGTATAACTTTTGGCTTTTTTTAAATAATATTTACACACTTATAACCAGCCAAACATTTACTAGAACCAGCGGTACAGTGTCTTAAAACCAGCAATCTTGTTTTTTAAAAATCAATAATCAAAGTTCGTAAAACAAATGCACCCAGTGTCGTGACACAAGCTATCCAATGTGATACACCAGTAATCATGTGTTGTGACACCAGCCATTCAATGTGATAACACCAGTCATCCAGTGTCGTGACACAAGCTATCCAATGTGGTAACAGCAGTAATCCAGTCTCCTGACACAAGCCATCCAATGTGATAACACCAATCATCCAGTCTCCTGACAAAAGCCATCCAATGTGAAAACACCAGTCATCCAGTGTTGTGACACAAGCCATCCAATGTGATAACAACAGTCATCCAGTGTGTTGACACAAGCCATCCAATGTGATAACACCAGTCATCCAGTGTTGTGACACATGCCATTCAATATGATAACACCAGTCATCCAGTCTCCTGACACAAGCCATCCAATGTGGCAACACCAGACATCCAGTCTCCTGAGATAAGCCATCCAATGTGCTTACACCAGCCATCCAGTCTCCTGACACAAGCCATCCAATGTGGTAACTTCAGTCATCCAGGTCTCCTGACAAATGTCATCCAATGTAAAAAAAACAGTCATCCAGTGTTGTGACACAAACAAACCAATGTGATAAAACCAGTCATCCAGTGTCATGACACAAGCCATCCAATGTGCTAACACCAGTCTTCCAGTCTCCTGACACAAACCATCCAAAGTGGTAACTCCAGTCATCCAGGTCTCCTGACAAAAGCCATCCAAAGTGAAAACACCAGTCATCCAGTGTTGTGACACAAGCAATCCAATGTGATAACACCAGTCATCAAGTGTCATGACACAGGCCATCCAATGTGATAACACCAGTCATTAAGTGTTGTGACACAAGCCATCCAATATCATAACACCAGTCATCCAGTCTCCTGACACAAACCATCCACTGTGGTAACACAAGTCATCAAAAGTTGTGACACAAGCCATCCAATGTGACACAAGCCATCCAATACCATAACACCAGTCATCCAGTCTCCTGACACAAGCCATCCAATGTGGTAACACAAGTCATCCAGAGTTGTGACACAAGCCATCCAATGTGATAACACAAGTCATCCAGTGTATTGACACAAACCATCCAATGTGCTAACACCAGTCATCCAGAGTTGTGACACATGCCATCCAGTCTCCTGACACAAGCCATCCAATGTGGTAACACCAGACATCCAGTCTCCTGAGACAAGCCATCCAATGTGCTTACACCAGCCATCCAGTCTCCTGACACATGCCCTCCAATGTGGTAGCTCCAGTCATCCAGGTCTCCTGACAAAAGCCATCCAATGTGAAAACACCAGTCATCCAGTGTTGTGACACAAGCAATCCAATGTGATAACACCAGTCATGCAGTGTCATGACACAAGCCATCCAATGTGATCACACCAGTCATCCAGTCTCCTGACACAAGCCATCCAATGTGCTAACACCAGTCATCCAGAGTTGTGACACAAGCCATCCAATGTGATAACACAAGTCATCCAGTGTCGTGACACAAGCCATCCAATGTGCTAACACCAGTCATCCAGTCACCTGACACAAGCCATCCAATGTGATAACACCAGTCATCCAGTGTGTTGACACAAGCCATCCAATGTGATAACACCGGTCATCCAGTGTTGTGACACAAGCCATCCAATGTGGTAACACCAGACATCCAGTCTCCTGAGACAAGCCATCATATGTGCTTACACCAGTCATCCAGTCTCCTAACACAAACCATCCAATGTTGTAACTTCAGTCATCCAGGTCTCCTGACAAATGCCATCCAATGTGAAAACACCAGTCATCCAGTGTTGTGACACAAACAATCCAATGTGATAACACCAGTCATCCAGTGTCATGACACAAGCCATCCAATGTGCTAACACCAGTCATCCAGTCTCCTGACACAAGCTATCCAATGTGGTAACTCCAGTATCCAGGTCTCCTGACAAAAGTCATCCAATGTGAAAACACCAGTCATCAAGTGTCGTGACACAAGCCATCCAATGTGGTAACTCCAGTATCCAGGTCTCCTGACAAAAGTCATCCAATGTGATAACACCGGTCATCCAGTGTCGTGACACAAGCCACCCAGTGTCGTGACACAAGCCATCCAGTGTCGTGACACAAGCCATCCAGTCACGTGACACAAGCCATCCAATGTGGTAACTCCAGTATCCAGGTCTCCTGACAAAAGTCATCCAATGTGATAACACCGGTCATCCAGTGTCGTGACACAAGCCATCCAGTCACCTGACACAAGCCATCCAGTGTCGTGACACAAGCCATCCAGTCACGTGACACAAGCCATCCAATGTGATACATTTGTTTTGTTTTATTTAATTAATGTATGTCAATTAATTTTTAAAACCTTTTTATTTTGTTTATTAAATTGTATGTTCAGCGTGATGAGCCGGGCCATATGCTGGGGCACCACGCTATATAAAACCACATATTATAATTATAATAATAATTATAATAAATATACTCCTCTAGTGTCGTAACTCCAGCCATCCAGTTTGATCAAACCAGTCATCCATTGGCGTCAACATATCGATCCGGTGTCATAAAACTATCCATCCAGTGTCGTAAAACCAGCCGTCCAGTGTCGTAAAACTATCCACCCAGTGTCGTAAAACCAGCCGTCCAGTGTCGTTAACCAATCATCCAATATCCTAAACACGGCCACTGAGTACCGTCAACCAGTCTCCAGCGGTGCTCACAATGGCTTAATAACCACAATACGATTGTCTTACAGCCTTGACCCTATTTATTTAATTATCGTACCCCCCACACACACACACACATATGTACACACCACAGCAAAAGTTTAAATAAAATGACATTTAATACCTCAGTATGAAATTTGTGAGGTGAAAGGGGAGAGAAATCTGTCACTGAAAAGTACCGCTTTAAAAAAAACATCATACGATAAAAATAAATCATCTCCCCTTGGTCGAAGGAACCAGGAGAACACGTCGATGCCAGCCCTGCACGCGACAGGCAGACGAGAGATTCCACCCCAGAAACCGTTTCCTCCCCCACATCGGCCCACCATCCCACTTCGAGCCGCTAGGCCCCCGACGTGCTCCGCAGTTGAGTACCGTCTCCCGGACAGCGAGGCCTGAACGCCGTGTTAATCTACTCACGTACCCGGCTCGACGGACGCCGACCGCTGAGGCAAGTAACACATCAGCAGCAGCGGCAGCAGCAGCATCAGCCTAGCGGCACGGTCAATCGATTCTTGGGAGGGGGGGTGGTGACCTCATCTCAGAGCGAGAGAGGGAGAGGTAGGGAGAGAGGGAGAGAGAGAGAGAGAGAGAGAGAGCGTCGCCGCCTTGTCGAGCTGAATGTGACGGTGGCACCGAGTCGTGTGGATGCTTGGGGCGTCATTCTCACTCAGAGACCGTGTTTTACCGTGGCCTGCCGGCATTGCCGACATCGGAGCAGTTGAAATACTTCGTGGAGAAGATTTTTTGTTAAGAGTTCTATTTTCTCCGGAATAATTCGGGAATATTGTTTTTTTTTAATTTGAATCGGTGAGGAGAGAAATGATATTTGACTTTACCATAGCTTTTTGTTTTGTCTCGTTTGAATTGTCTCTTGAATGAATTTAAAGTTTATTTTGTGTTAATCTCGTGTGGTTACTTCGCGTGGATGATACCATGGCGGTGTGGTTAATGTAATGGCGGTGTGGTTAAGGGTGGTGTCGTTAATGGTAGTGTGGTTAATGGGAGTGTCTGTGAAGTGTTGAAATAAATTATGCTTAGATTTTGTGTTGAGCATATCGATTTTCTGGGTAAACTATCAAGTTCATGAGTAATAAGTAGTATACCACTATTCCTACAGTGTTCGATGATGTGATAATCGATGACTATAGACATATAATATAGTGTTCTATGATGTTAATCAGGCTAATGTAGACATACAGTTGTATATGGTGTTATGTAGGCTAATGAAGACATATTGTGTTATGCAGGCTAAGGTAGACCTACATTGTTCTATGATGTGATAAAGGCTTATGTAGAAATATAGAAATATGATGTGATGTATGTTACTATAGACATTGTATATATTATATTTGTCTTTGGTGTTTTGTAGGTTATTGCAACCATACAGTTGCCTATGGTGTGATATAGGCTAATGTAGATATGCAACATTTTAGTCCCATATGTCTGGGTCACAAGTCTTTTATTCATCTTTATGTCCTCTTCTCTCTTTTTTCTTCTGTCTCTCTCTTTCTCTCACACACCTCTCCCTTCCTCCTCTCCACATATCGTTCCACTCCCATTATTTCTTCTACTCAATGTTTCAGTGACATGTTGAGTAATCCGAGGTAAGGGGGGGGGGGGGGCGCTGGCATTTACTATCCACCTACCCATTGAGTTATAATTATTTTTTGTCTTTTTGTAAGACATATGCTTACTTAACTGGTTTTATCAAAGAATTTACCGTCGGCTATATTCATGTTGGTTCTAGCTTTGTAAAAGGGTCATTTTACCCATACCCCAATAAGTCTATTACTGAGTTGTACAAATATCAACTTGAACTTTAAAATCTAAACAATAAACGAATCAAAACATTCAATTAATACTGTGTTTCTTTGGTCCTTTTAATACAAAGTGTGGACTTCTTTTTTTTGTTTTTTAAAATTTTCTTGTCTTAATGCGCGCCGTATTTGAAAGCTCTTTGTGTCACTCCCATGTGAAGAGCCATCGATAAATCGATCGTCGGATCGTTGATGGCATACCTTGTCGGTGATGAAGATACCTGGAGCCGAGCCCCCCCCCCCCCCCCCCCCCACGACCCCCAAAACAGTGCGAGTATTTACTAGCGATGCTCGGGGTGATGTCTGAGCACAGGGACAACCCCAAGTGCGCCTTTAAGTGTTGTGTTTGTTGAGTGGCTTCAACACACTGATTTCTCATACCAGTATCGGTGCGCTCAACGATACTCATTTGCGCCACTCCGATTCCAGGTACTCGACGCGCAATCTCACCTCTCACGATTTGACCGGTCGTTTGACTCTTACTGGAAATGTTTGCGTGTAAATGAAAGGAAAGGTGTCCTTGTTGTTGTTTTTTTAACGGACGAAAGACTGTTGAAAAGAGTTGCGCAATTTTCTTGGACGTAGTCACTGATTGCCATGAATATTTTATACGAATAAGCGGATAGGGAATGATCTATTTTTGTTGTTGTTGTTGTTGTAACCCTGCTCGCTATGGCAAAGATTCTACAAATTTTTTCCTCTCTCGAGCTTGTTGAAATAAATACACGGATGTCGTTGTCATAAATACATCGAGGTCGTTGTCATACCTTTCCTTTAAAAGGCCTTTTTAAATTACCATTAATAGATTTTTTTTTCTTTGAAGAATCCCCATAATGCACATTTTCTCTAATAGGACATCTATCATGAGATGAATTCCTCTCTAAATATATATTTTTTAAAAAAATATTTTTTTTTGTTCTTTTTTTTTTTTTTTTTTTTTTTTTGGGGGGGGGGGGGGTTTTTATTTTTTTTTTTTTTTATTTTTTTTTTTTTTTTTTTTTTTTTTTTTTTTTTTTTTTTTTTGGGGGGGGGGGGGGTGTTTAAATTTTGATGCTTTTTAACCACGTGGCCAGTCCAACTTATCTCTTAGCCATTAGCCATCGACAGATTGGGGACTGGGTCATGTAGAGCCCACTCTTATTATGAAATTGACCATGTGACGCCCCTGAGAGCGAGTCGAGTGAGTAATGAGCTCTTGAGATGTCAACCTACAAACACTGTGTTACTTGAGCCAAAGTTATTTCATTATAGAGTTTAATGTGTGCACTGTTCAGCCCTTTGCCTTGCTGTGATTAGCACCGTGTACGGTCTACTTATTTCAGTTTTTTAACTCTAACAGGTGATCAAGGAACGACTAAGGCTAAAACCGGACGGCAAAGTGTGATTGGCACTTCCTCTGGCCAGCCGTTTTGGTCAGTGGAGGCCAAAAAGGTATTGATTTTTGGCCGCGCCGCTAGAGAGGGCTTGGCACAAGATGGCGGATTTCGAGGACGAGGCCAACCCGGCATCTCTGAATGGATTACGTGGTGAGTACTGAGTACTAGCAATGGCTTCTTGGGTAGATGGGCGCTGTGTTGGGTAGCTGGGCTGTGTTAATTAGCTGGGCTGTGTGTCAAGTAGCTGGGCTGTGTGTCAAGTAGCTGGGCTGTGTTTAGGAGCTGGGCTCTGTCAAGTAGCTGGGACGTGTCGGGTAGCTGGGCTGTGTTAAGTAAATGGGCTGTATGTCAAGTAGATGGGCTCTGTCAAGTAGCTGGGATGTGTTAATTAGCTGGGCTGTGTTTAGTAGCTGGGCTATGTGAAGTAGCTGGGAAGTGTCTGGTAGCTGGGCTGTGTGAAGTAGCTGGGATGTGTCTGGTAGCTGGGCTGTGTGAAGTAGCTGGGATGTGTCTGGTAGCTGGGCTGTGTGAAGTAGCTGGGATGTGTCTGGTAGCTGGGCTGTGTGAAATAGCTGGGCTGTTTATCATGTACTGATTGTGGGACTCTATCAAGTACTGATAGAAGGTCTGTGTAACAAGAACTGGTAGTAGGGCTGTGTTACAGGTTGTGTTACAGGTTGTGTTACAGGTTGTGTTACAGGTTGTGTTACAGGTTGTGTTACAGGTTGTGTTACAGGTTGTGTTACACTAGTCCTGTAAACGAGACGCATTTTTTAATGCAGTTATTTATTTCACGGCTCAAGTTGAGACAGAATCTGTGGTGAGAATATAAAAAAATGTGTCAAAAAGACATTGAGATAAATTGTTTGTTTGAAATAGGTGTTAACGCAAGTGGGGAAAAATAAGGGGAAAATACATTCATATCAGCTAATTAACGGTTCTCAAACTGTTTAAGTTTAAAAACGGAAGCATTCTTTGAAAAAAAAATGCCGAGTACCCGGCACCATCCTCCCCCCCCCCTTTTTTCAAAACAGATCAATAATGAATGATAATTGCATATGTTGAAGAGATTTTGAGCCATAATTAACTGGGTGTGTTGCAATAACTGAACAACTTGCCTCACTCCATCTTTTGATAGTCGGTTATGTTCAAGTGAAGAGAGTGCATTATACTACAAGTACAAGGAGGTTGGCCTCATCCTAATCCCCTTGTTGTTATACAACCCACAGATATACATATGTATATATAAAGAGAGAGAGAGATAGATAGATATATATATAGCTATAGAAATATATACATATATATATATATGTAGAGAGAGAGAGAGGGGGGAGGAGAGCTTGAGTAAGAGAGAAATAGAGAGTGGGAGAGATAGAGAGAGCACACAGAAACACACACAGACACACTCACTTCTTCTGCTCAACTCTACCACCTCACAAAATATTTATGTTTTGAATACAAAGTTCAGCTGTTAATGGAGGTGAAGAAAGACATTAAAGTAACCCACATTGGAATGTTTAGAATAGTTCGTATAATGGGCATCCATGGATGTGTGCTAATTCAACAGCTTATTTCTCACGTCTATTCCCTCTGTCAATATAACAACGGTTTGATACAAACAAGAGTGCTCTATATTTTAAGGAGCCCTCCCCCAGGCCCCCTCACTTCCGCCCAGGGGCCACACCACTCCTGCATCTGAGCCCCTCATTCCTGCACGTGGAAAGGCACCCCCCCCCCCCCCCCCCGCCCCCTCAACCCCCCCCCCCCCAATCCCTCCCCTGGGGCCCCCCCCCTCCTCCCCTTCCCCCCCCCCCACTTTTGCACTTGGGCCCCTCCCGGGCCCCCCCCCACGTCTGCATTTGGGGCCCCCCACTCCCGCAGTTGCCCCCCAGGTCACTCTGCACTTGGCGCCCTATGTAGAAGCTTATTTGTTTCCAAAATAAAACAAAACCCTTCTTTGATAGTTTAATTCATCCCACTATGATTTCGTGGGTGCAGCCTCATTGGTGAGGTTAGTCCTGTAATGTTTTGACCACATTCTCAGCTGTGTTGGCATGCGATGATAAGAACTGAACAAACACATAGTCTGTCACAGCTGTGCCTCGCCGTAAACAGAGACGGTTAGGTATGGAACACTCGCGAGTAGCTGGCGTTAATGTTATCAGATCTGCTACTAACGTTAATTGGTTGAACTGAAATTCTGTCGCGCATTATGGAATTTGATTGACACCTTTGGTCACATCTCTGACACCGTTTGGTCACATCTCTGACACCGTTTGGTCACATCTCTGACACCGTTTGGTTACATCTCCGACATCCATTGGTAACATCTCTGACACGTCTGGTCACATCTCTGACACCGTTTGGTCACATCTCTGACACCTTTGGTCACATCTCTGACACCGTTTGGTCACATCTCTGACACCGTTTAGTCACATCTCTGACACCTTTGTCACATCTCTGACACAGACTGGTCACATCTCTGACACAGTTTGGTCACATCTCTGACACCGTTTGGTCACATCTCTGACATCGTTTGGTCACATCTCTGACACCGTTTGGTCACATCTCCGACATCTATTGGTTACATCTCAGACATCGTTTGGTCACATCTCTGACATCGTTTGGTCACATCTCTGACATCGTTTGGTCACATCTCTGACACCGTTTGGTCACATTTCTGACACCGTTTGGTCACATCTCCGACATCCATTGGTTACATCTCTAACATCGTTTGGTCACATCTCTGACATCTTTTGGTCACATCTCTGACACCGTTTCGTTACATCTCTGACACCGTTTGGTCACATCTCCGACATCCATTAGTTACATCTCTAACATCGTTTGGTCACATCTCTGACATCGTTTGGTCACATCTCTGACATCGTTTGGTAACATCTCTGACACCGTTTCGTTACATCTCTGACATCCATTGGTTACATCCTTGACATCGTTTGGTCACATCTCTGACACCGTTTGGTCACATCTCCGACATGCATTGGTCACATCTCATACATCGAGTGGTCATATCACGTATCACTGTTCTGTCATTGGTATGCATTTTTTTATTCGAATTTTATTTTTTTCCCCCTGAGCAACCCGTCCCCAATCACCATTATTGTGCGCAAAAACATTATCTTATTTATTGTTTAATATGTTAGCGTTGAAGAAGAATGGACGAATGGAAGAATAGAAGAATAGACGAATGGAAGAATAGAACAATGAACGAATGGAAGAGTGGGCAATATGGAAGAATTAAAACGAATGGAAGATTTTGACGAATGGATGAATGGACGAATGAAAGAATGGTTGAATGGAAGAATGGACAAATGTAATTTCTTTAACTAAACACCATAAAAACTTCACAATAAATTATCATAACACAAACCCCACACACAAACTCCACACACAAACCCCACACACAAACCTCACACACAAACTCCACACACAAACCCCACACACAAACCCCACACACAAACCTCCACACACAAGCCTCACACACAAACCCCACACACAAACCCCACACACAAACCTTCACACACAAACCCCACACACAAACCTCACACACAAACCTCACACACAAACCCCACACAGTAACCACACACACAAACCCCCACACACAAACCCCCACACACAAACCCCCCACACTAACCCCACACACTAATCCCACACACAAACCCCACACACAAACCTCACACAAAAACCCCACACACAAACCCCACACACAAACCTCACACACAAACCCCACACACAAACCCCACACGCCTGAAGTTCCCAAACATGTTTTTCCCCTTCTTCTAACCCTCAACAACAGACACACATTATCTAAACCCCATATCTCTCTCAACCCTCCCCTCTCCTTCCTTACAAACCTGTATCCACCCCCGCAGCGCCACCTCCGAGCGCCCCTTCCCCCCCCCCTCCCCACACCCATCTCTTGGAGTCTGCCATCTTGAATTACAAAAACTTCGCCCCAGCGGCACCAGTGCTTCCACGATGGGATAACTCGGCTTTAACGATTCGGGCAAAGGGTTAGCACCCCCCCCCCTCCTCACCCCACCTTGTCTCCCTCACCACTTATATTTATCAAACGTGTCAGTGGGACTGACAAGGCCATAAACAATGGGACCGTGGGACTGAAGGCCTCGCTGTCACTCAGTTGTGTGTCTCGGGACATTATTGCTGTGAAATGATCCAAAAGTTGAAATGGCAAACGGGAAAGAAAATAACAACAAAAATTAATACCTTAAACAGGGAAGGGGGTGGGGGGTAGCTCCTTGTCACAATGGAGTGACTAAGGAAGGCTTTTTGGAGTGTCTAAGCCCCTGGTGACGGTGATGAGTCCCTTTTGCTCATGGACCCTTTCTAAAGAAAGGCCCCTATATGTGTCCACAAACGACAGATTTAGCACCGCTGTAATATACGTCAATATCCTATAATTTACGGTCGCCTTGCCAATGTCTTTCTCTCTGGGTGGCAAAGGGGGAAAAAAAGAGGGGGGGGGGGCGACATTTTATTGCCCGTTTATGTGCTACAACTAAGATAGGCAACTCTTAATGTTGCTTGTCCTCTCTGACCTTAGATCAGTGGTTCTCAACTAACCCGTGCGATAAAGAGCGACAATGCTTGCCCCCACCCATGACACACACATACTCTCATAAACACACACATAAAATAAATACACACACAAACACATACACACACCTAAAGCCATACCTTTAATTGTGGATATAAGCGTTAACAAAGTCTACTATCATTTTATGTCAAGAGCTAAGGCAAGAAGATAACTTTTGTTATTGTTGTGAATCTAGTTGATGAATGATGACAAAAACGTAACACATTTGGGGTTGGGGGGGGGGGGGACGGGGGACATAAAAAAAAAAGGGGGGGGGGTTGGGGGAGTATGCTGTTGAAAGTAGACCATCGTGTTGTGATTATAGTATTCACTGAGTGCAGTTTCAAAAGAAAAAAAAAGTGAGATAAAGCGAAAGAGAAAATGCTATAAATAGAACCGAAACATGAAAACGCTGATAGCAATGTCACGTTGACCCAGCTGGGATATAATGACGCATGTAATCGTCTGTTTGAACAGTCGCACCAGGCTTTGCCTCCACGATCACGACCTACTAGAACTGTGGGTCATGCCACAACCCCCTCCCCCTCACGACCTCCCCCCCTCCCCAAAGCCTTAAAACCACTGACTTTGTTGTTGTTGTTGTTTTCAAATACCTGAAACGTGTCGTCTCTGGCACTGTAATGACTTAAGGTGGAGGTCACCCTGACACGAGAACGCGGTAAGTGGTCGTACACATTTCTGAGAAAAGAAAACATTCCAGAAGTATTTTCTCAGAACTCTCTCCATTCGTTACTAGTGTTTGTCTGTGTATGTGTATATGTGTTTGTTTGTGTGTGTGTGTGTGTTTGTGTGTGTGGTTGTGTGTAGTTAAAAAAGGGGGGGGGGTCCTGCTCGAATGTGACTTTAACAGAAACTAGCTTGACTTTAAAAACACTCGACTTTTAAAATAGTTTTTGACTACCTCCTAGTAACATGACTGTCCCAGTTCACGCTGATGCTCCCAACATTTCCCCGTCTCACACCTACAAACCAGTCCACTCACACTCACACACTGCTCCACTCACACCCGCAAACTGCTCCACACACACCCACTCACTGCTCCACTCACACCAAAAAACTGCTCTACTCACACCCACAAATCGGTCCACTCACAACCACAAACCAGTCCACACACATGCACAAACTGCTTAACTCACAACCACAAACCGGTCCACTCACACCCACTCACTGCTCCACTCAAACCCACAAACTGCTCCACTCACACCCACAAACCTATCAACTCACAACTACAAACCGGTCCACTCACACCCACAAACCATTTCACTCACTCCTACAAACCACTCCATTCACACCTACAAACCACTCCACTCACACCCACAAACTGGTCCACTCACACCCACAAACCTATCCACTCACACCCACAAACCTATCCACTCACACCCACAAACCTATCCACTCACACCCACAAACCTATCCACTCACACCCACAAACCTATCCACTCACACCCACAAACCTATCCACTCACACCCACAAACCTATCCACTCACACCCACAAACCTATCCACTCACACCCACAAACCTATCCACTCACATACACAAACCTCTCCACTCACATACACAAACCTCTCCACTCACACCCACAAACCGGTTTACTCACACCCACAAATCACTACACTCACACCTACAAACCGATCCACTCAAACCCACAGACAAGTCCACTCACACCCACAAATCGGTCCACTCACACCCACAAATTGGTCCACTAACACCCACAAATCAGTCCACTCACACCCACAAACTGCTCCACTCACGCCTTCAAACTGTTCCACTCAAACCCACAAACCGCTCCACTCACAACAACAAACTGCTCCACTCACACATACAAATCGGTCCACTCACACTCACAAACCAGTCCACTCACACCCACAAACTGCTCCACTCACACCCACAAACTGCTCCACTCACACTCACAAATCGCTCCACTCACACCCACAAACCGGTCCACTCACACCTACAAACCAGTCCACTCACACCCACCAACTGCCCACTCAGATCCACAAACCGGTCCACTCACACCTACAAACCAGTCCACTCACACCCACCAACTGCCCACTCAGATCCACAACCGGTCCAGGAGTACTTTCAACTCATCCCTGACTTTCTTCGACTTTATATTTGTATCAGCCAGCATTTATTCGCAAACACAATGTTATATTTTGATCCCGTGTAGGTCAAGGTTGTTCCACGTGCGGGACACATTCACAATGCGATCATGGCATCCACTTGAATGTGTTTATCTTCCTCATTGTTTCCATTAAAAAATATCGCCCGTCAGTGGGTCTGCCCTCTCAACAGTGGGTCTGCCGTCTCGTCAGTGGGTCTGCACTCTTAGTCATTGGGTCTGCCCTCTCGTCAGTGGGTCTGCCCTCTTAGTCATTGGGTCTGCCCTCTCGTCAGTGGGTCTTCCCTCTTAGTCATTGTTTCTGCCCTCTCGTCAGTGGGTCTGCCCCCTCGTCAATGGGTCTGTCGTCTCGTCCGTGGGTCTGCCCCCCTCGTCAATGGGTCTGTCGTCTCGTCCGTGGGTCTGCCCCCTCGTCAGTGGGTGAGACGTGCTGGTGTTGTATCACATGGGACGTGCAATCTACTCACTTTAAATGGGGCAGTCCTTCTGTGCTGCCTTTCTCTCTTACAAGTCTTTCTCTCACTCTTTTCCGCTCTCTCTCTCTCTCTCTCTCTCTCTCTCCCTCTCTCTCTCTCTCACACACACACACACACACACACACGGTCACCCACTTTCTGTCCATTTTCCTGCATCAATCCTTCAGTAACATACTCTGCTTTGTTTATGAATCCTCATAATTTTATGTATGCCTTCCGCCCCGCCCCCACCCCCCTCACTGCGTACACCGTAATCACCAAACCTCCGACTCCAGTACTCGGCTTAGCGCGACCATGACAAACATGGTCTCTGGTGCACACGGGTGGGGCGGGGCAATGAAGTGGGGTGGGTCAAAGAGGTGGAGTTGGGTTTTTGAGGGCTTTATTATGGCAGATGTACGACATGGTAATAGTTTGTGTATGTGTGTGGGGGGGGGGGGGGGGGTGAGGGGGGTTTATTCATTCCGCAAAATTTTTTTAAGCTAGCCCCCCCCCTCTCCCCCCCCCCCCCCCCCCCCTTCAGGCTTACAGAAAAATCCAGCGCCACTCCGCCACGTGACCGGCCTTGGGGTGAGTGGAATCGAGTTTTTAAAAGAAATCGATTTCTCTTTGCTGTATCGATCTATTCTCAGCATCCTTTAGCAGGGAGTCTTGGAATCGATTCCTCTCCGTCTGAAATGAGCAGTGTGCGTGTTTATGTCGATGCACACACACAAAACATGGCGTCGGGTAAACAGTGTGTGTCTGGTGCCAGAGGGCAGAGACTTTCATGAACTCGGACAATGAGCTAGACCACCGTTGTTTGTAGGCGAGATGTGTTGTGTTGACGTCGTCGTGAGCTCATGTCGTCAAGTCAAAACTTTGTAGTCACAAGACAAGTCCTGGTGGTGGCCAGTCGATCTAGATTGCCTAAGATTACCTAAGATTGCCTAAGATTACCTAAGATTACCTAAGATTACCTAAGATTACCTAGAGCACCTAAATAACCCTCATTAAAGATATTAACACTATATTTACTAATAGTATTCTTATTATGGTGTCTAATTTTGTTTCGAGCCGTTCCTCTCTTTGTATACCATCTAATACAAGAACAACCCTAACCTTTGGGGAGGCTGTATACCATCTAATACAAGAACAACCCTAACCTTTGGGGAGGCTGTATACCATCTAATACAAGAACAACCCTAACCTTTGGGGAGGCTGTATACCATCTAATACAAGAACAACCCTAACCTTTGGGGAGGCTGTATACCATCTAATACAAGAACAACCCTAACCTTTGGGGAGGCTGTATACCATCTAATACAAGAACAACCCTAACCTTTGGGGAGGCTGTATACCATCTAATACAAGAACAACCCTAACCTTTGGGGAGGCTGTATACCATCTAATACAAGAACAACCCTAACCTTTGGGGAGGCTGTATACCATCTAATACAAGAACAACCCTAACCTTTGGGGAGGCTGTATACCATCTAATACAAGAACAACCCTAACCTTTGGGGAGGCTGTATACCATCTAATACAAGAACAACCCTAACCTTTGGGGAGGCTGTATACCATCTAATACAAGAACAACCCTAACCTTTGGGGAGGCTGTATACCATCTAATACAAGAACAACCCTAACCTTTGGGGAGGCTGTATACCATCTAATACAAGAACAACCCTAACCTTTGGGGAGGCTGTATACCATCTAATACAAGAACAACCCTAACCTTT
Organism: Lymnaea stagnalis; assembly: GCA_964033795.1. Taxonomy (NCBI): domain Eukaryota; kingdom Metazoa; phylum Mollusca; class Gastropoda; family Lymnaeidae; genus Lymnaea; species Lymnaea stagnalis. The sequence continues at coordinate 1,560,765 of CAXITT010000075.1, forward strand.
GGGGAGGCTGTATACCATCTAATACAAGAACAACCCTAACCTTTGGGGAGGCTGTATACCATCTAATACAAGAACAACCCTAACCTTTGGNGGGGGGGGGGGGGGGGAGTAGGTGTGAGTTTAATACGTTTAGAAACAAACCTCTCTGTTTGGTACTCAACGGTAGTCTATATGTACTCAACGGTAGTCTATATGTACTCAACGGTAGTCTATATGTACTCAACGGTAGTCTATATGTACTCAACGGTAGTCTATATGTAGACGAGTAGGGTGAAAATTTAGCTACTGAATGTATCTACTACACATTACGCTCATTCCCAACATCTCACCCTTACTCCTTCTCTGTATTTATCTTCTCTCTCTCTCTCTCTCTCTCTCTCTCTCTCTCTCTCTCTGTCTCTCTCTCTCTCTCTTTCGGTTTCTCTCTCTCGCTCTTTCCTTCCTCTCTCTGAGTCCTCCTTGGATTTTGTTCACAAATCATAGCTAACCCCATATATAAATACTTTGAGTGAGTGAGCGAGCCTTATATTCTGGTACTTTCCCCCTCCACTGTTATCATATAAAGCTATAGCTCACACTCTACGTACTACTCCCCCCACCTCGGTAAAACCCATTACCCCCCACCCTCCACCTCCACCATACATCTCGTCCGTAACATTTCCTCCTCGTTCGTTTCTGTTGAATGAAGTTCTTTGTGCCCAGCAATCGACCTTCTTCGCCAGGCCACGGAAATTTCCGATTACGAATAGTATCTATATATAGAAAATTTGCTCACAGCGGTTTTTTCTTCAGTGACGTTGCCTTTAACCTTAAAACAGTGGTTCCCAGCCTGTTGCTGTGCCTGAACCTCGCTAATTTTTCACTGCTTGCTGTCGGCGTTTGTGAAAATATTAAACTAGTTCTACCGCGCACTTTGGTCTAAATAAGGTTCATTATTTTCAAATTTACTACAACGACGGAGTGCACGAAATTTAAACTTAAAATCTTCTCAGTGTATTTGTCGGCGGTCCTGACAAATGTAAAGTTGCCTTAGACAAAACACGATTAATTTCTATAGTCCTCTTAAATTAATTTTACCCCCCCCCCCCAGGCCGGCTACAACTTGATCCATTTACTATAATATTTTAATCATTACATCGTAACATATTATTGTCTAGATCTTGTCCCTGTGAGTTATACACTTTGCAATTATATCGATAAAAATTTAACCTTAAAATCTTCTCAGTGTATTTGCCGGCGGTCTTGAAAAATGTAAAGTTGCCTTAGACAAAACACGATTAATTTCTATAGTCCTCTTAAATTAATTTTCCCCCCCCCCCCAGGCCGGCTACAACTTGATCCATTTACTATAATATTTTAATCATTACATCGTAACATATTATTGTCTAGATCTTGTCCCTGTGAGTTATACACTTTGCAATTATATCGATAACTGCATGAGAACTTTTTGGAATAATGGATAGATCCACTGACGCAAGAGCCGGACTGTACAGCATGGATGTGGATGTGGATCGTCTATCTGTGACGGCCCTGGGGTGTTTACTCTTGAAATAACGCCTCCCTAATGTCAGCTTTACACTAAGCGTAGCTTAATTCTTTCATCCCTCAACGGATACCATCAGATTGCCTCCCTTTGTCGTGTCTTTGTCGCATTTCACGACACTGATCTGATTGGTGGCACAACGTTCAAATCGAAGCTTTAAGCAGGCGGGAGGATTGCAATCTCAGAGCAAAAAGCGAAGGTGGGGAGGGGCGTTCGTCACAGTTCGGGAGCAATTTATGTGTTCAAGTATTGATCGAGACAGTGGCACTATGGCATTGACAAACTGAGACAGCTGTAGCAAGGCACTCACTGTTTGAGACAGTGGTACCAAGGCACCTACTAATTGAGACAGTGGTACCAAGGCACTCACTAATTGAGACAGTTGTAGTAAGGTACTCACTGATTGAGACAATGGTACCAAGGCACCTACTAATTGAGACAGTGGTACCAAGGCACTGACTAATTGAGACAGTTGTAGTAACGCACTCGATGATTGAGACATTGGTACCAAGGCACTCACTAATTGAGACAGTTGTAGTAACGCCCTGACTAATTGAGACAGTTGTAGTAACGCACTCACTGATTGAGACAGTGGTACCAAGGCACTCACTAATTGAGAAAGTTGTAGTAAGGCACTCACTGACTGAAGCTTATATAGCGCGGTACCCCGGCCTAGGGCTGGGCTCACCGCGCTGTACATATATAGCAAAGAGGCATAATCATAATATTAAAATAAAATACATAAATTAAATAAAAACAACATATAAGCAAAACAACACCATAGGTATATTCACCCACCCACACCAGACATTTTTACAAGGCAAGCCATGTACGTTTATCGGTCTCCTCTCTCTTTCTCTTTCTCTCTACTCCTGTCTCAACTTTCCTCCCTCCCTCTCTACCTCTCTGTCTTCTCTCTCGCTTTCTCTCTCCCCTGTCTCTACTTTCCTCCCGGCCTCCCCACCTCTCTTTCTCTGTCTCGTTCTCTCTCTACATCTACCCCTCTCTCTCTCTCTCTTTCTTCTCTCTCTCTTTCTTTTACTCTCTCATCTCGCTCTCCCTCTACCTGACTCTCTTTTTCGCTCTCATCTTCTTATTTTTTCTCTTTCCCATTCACGTCTATTTCTCTTATCTTTCTTTACTCACCACCTGTTCCCCTGTCTCTTTTTTCTCTCTCTTGTTCTCTCTCTTGTTCTCTCTCCCACTCCCCTGATATATATCTCTTTTTGTCTCTTTTTTTCTTTAACTCCCTTCTATCTCACTCCCTCGATTTCTATCTATTTCATTCTTTTCTCTCTCCCACTTCCCCTTTATTTATTCATCTCTCTCTCTTTCTCTCTCTTTCTCTCTCTCTCTCTTAATTCCTCTCTCTCTCTCTTTCTCTCTCTTTCTCTCTCTCTCTCTTAATTCCTCTCTCTCTCTTTCTCTCTCTCTCTCTTAATTCCTCTCTCTCTCATCTTTGTTCTTTTGTGTCTCCCTTTTTCTCTCTCCCTCTCCCCCCTTTATTTCACTCTCTCTTCCTCTTTTTCTCACCCCCTTTCTCTTTTCCCCTCTATCTCTCCGCTTTCCTCCTCTCCTTCTTTCCCCCCTCTCTCTCTCTCTCTCTCTTTCACTCTTTCTCTCTCTCCCGTCCCTCCCCTCACACACAACCACCAACACAAACACACACACACACATCACATTGATGGACAGGTCCAGAATGTCTCTTACGCCGACCCGTGAATGATGATGACCAGCCTTAACACAATCCGCCGTCTTTGGAACCACGGAGGGCTTTGACCTAATTAAACATTAGGTCATTGACCTAGTTTTTAAACAGACCTCCAGTTCTGTGGGGGGCCACTGTCCAACATGACACAATGGCGTGCTTCTTGATTTTTTAAAATCAAATTTTGAGACCACTGCTTGGAATGAAATCAAATTTGATATTGCCAGTGTTGACACCGACAACGGAAGTGACCTATGATGTAAGGAAAACGACAATGATAAAGACTAATGCGTACGATTGGGGGGGGGGGGGGATGAAACGGAAAAA